>JAYMTP010000261.1:0-38886 GCA_036897365.1 Geranium brycei | reverse complement strand
TTGAGACCCTCCGCAAATCTATTACAAGAACCACCCCGAGAACGACGAGTATAATAACTAACAGAAATGCCTCTTGCAAACTCGCAGCCTCTACCTCGAATGGGTTGATACTCCCCGCCAATTCGTTACAAGAATCACCCCGAAAATACTTAGAGCAAGCCTCTAGTGCATAACCTCAAATAAGCATGTATTGAAGCTTAAGAAAACCAAGTCTCTCTAGTTCGATATGCTTACATAAATTTGCCCATCGACGTCAGAGGACTCCTGATCTCTCACAGTACAGAGCCATCAGCCAACCAAAGCCCCAAAATTTTCCTGCCCTACCTCCGATGAGCCCCTCCCAGATCTGTTTGCCCTTGATCCCGCAACAACTTGATCGCCTGATTTTCTCAGCCCAACTACCGATGACCCCCTCCCGTACCCGTCTCCCCTCGCAGATGATATCAAAGTAATACCCTCCCAACTTTACCATCTCCAAACCCTTGACACCCAAACCAGCCCCTGACTACCAAACCCAATTAATCGACCCAAAACAATTAAGCCCACCATCGAAACGAATCGCAGAACGAAATCCTACATCAATAGGGAAGACAACACGCACAAACGGCAAACCACCGCGGACCTCGCCAAGACCAGACGAGACAAAACCCTAAACACGTTAAGGACATACCACAATCCCGCAATCGAGGATCTCTCTTACGAGACGAAACCCTAGTTGCGGCTCCTGCTTGAAATTAGAAAATTTTAATTCATACGGTTCAAATATCTATATTTCAATTATTATATTACAAAGAGTTATTTTTTATCAATTATATCCTATTGAAGTTAGTGCCATTCCGTAGGCCACATTTGAATAAAAAAACCATAAAAGTAAAGCACTTGAGAGTTGACCGAAGAAGCCGACATGCCCCTTCGAACACGTGTTAGTTTTTAGAAGTGCCTCATAAATTTGTGAATTAATTCTAATTTATTGAGTGTATAGTTTAATTATGTCCATATCAAATTTGATATCAAAAATTGGAAACATTGATAAAATAAATAGAAAATGACAAAACTGTATGTATATTATCACATGTATTTTTTTTATAAAATGTGTAAATAATGATATTGTCAACATTAAAAATTATATTTTCTTAAAATAAACATGTAAAAAATAATTTGAAAATATCTTCTAACTAAACTTTGTATAATCAAACTTTATAATTTAATTTTTTTGGTACAATTATTTCTGAGTTAAAAGGTATATATTCAGATTATCTTGTAAAATCTTAATTCTTAATTTTATGAGTAATTTTATTATTTTTGTGTAAATACATGTATTTTATGAAAAATAAAAAAAATTTATCCACCAAATATAAATACTCTCTTGTAATAGTTTGATGATTGATAATATGACCAGGGTTTTTGCCATTTTTCCTAAAATAAAAATTATATTCCTTATATTTTTAAATGAGAAAGTTCTAAATCTTAACATTTTAATTATTCAGGCATCATCTATAAGAAGACAGCAGCCATTCTTTACTCTAGTTAAATAAAGTTTTGGAATTATTTTTTTTAAGGTAAAACGGATTTTATTAATTAAATAACAACTAATCCGGCATCAAGCCAGACAGCTGAAGCTACAGATGGCATGACAAATCCTTCACCGTAAACCTAATTACTATCAGTTAAAACAAACTTGACCAATTCGTGAGTCATTTGAGTACGAACAAAGTAAATAACACAACATTTTTCGCTAATGATTCCTCAACGTTCTTCATTTCGACTCGTTTAATATCATCTAGAGTCACGGCCTTCACCTCATACGAATGGAAAAATTCCGTAATCTCGCTGCAGATGTATTAATTAATTTGCATTTTATTTTATTAAAGAAAAGATAAATGGAAATGGAAGTGTTTGGCAGGAAAAGTAATGGGGAATCAAAGAATGCGTGCACCGTTAAGCAGCAACCAATCATTCTCAAGCGCACACTAACGGCAACTTGCTGACACCAACATTTCAACTCTCTCTCTCTCAGAAACAGAGAATCCAAATCAGAGAGACGCAGATTGGTTCTAGATTTCGGCCTGCACCACCTGTCGATCCATCTTCCAGGCGCCTCCTCCTCCGCTCGCCACGCTCCATTTCACCGATCACGATACCTGTTTTTTTATTGGGCGAATCCGAATCCGAACCCGATTCATCCGATCCCACACCGGTTCGTTCCAGTCGGTGCGCCCGATTCAGTTTTGGTGGCTGATTGTGGTGATCTGAGGTTGAACTTTACGGATTTGGTTTTCGTTTTTGTGTGCGAAGTGGATGTGTCTGGTGTTTGGGAGCTTTTGTTGTTGATTGTTGTGTAGAAGAGGTGAATTAGGGAGTGGGGTGGAGAAGATGGTGAGTGGGACTTTGTTTCACAGTAGAAAAAATTCGTGGCCAACGGAGGAGTATATCACCCGGACCACCTTGCAGTTGGTAAGCCTTCTTCTTTGCTTTGGGGATTTTCTGGGTTCTGTTTGTTCACTAGGAAAACGAAAAGAAATGGGAGGTAATGCGGATGGGTTTTTGTTTGTTTGTTTTTTGGAGGAAACTGGTGGGAGTGACCATAATTTATCAGTTGCTTATGTGTTTTTTGTTTGTTAATCTTATCAAGTTTATAAATTTACCCACAAAAAATATCCCCATTGAATATATGTTTATTGCTACATGCCATGTCCATTGATAATAGTTGGTAATGGAACAGGAATAGACCATTAATTCTACTGTCTTTTTGGATGGTCAGTTTAGTTAGCGGAAATACTATTATATGCCAAATTGATCATGCAATTCTATAAAATATGCAACTTATGCATCAATCCTGGTTTGATGAACATTTAGTTTTATGTCCTAGTTTGTAGCGTTATCTTACACTTTTTTGCTCTAAATAGTCCATTGTTGTTCCTTATTCAGAATTATTATGGCTGTCCATATTTTTGAATTCTAACAGAGATGGCAGTGTTTGCATTATTAGCTATAATAAAATGTAATGTCAGTTGTCAAGTTTTATATGTTTTTCCATTCCAGCATTCCTACCTGAGCAAGATATTATGATAGTATGGTTACTCTCTTTGATGAGTAGTTTAAGTGGACAAGCCTTTTTAATAGTGAATGCATTAACCCTCTCTCTCAAATTGATATTTTAAACTGGATTTTCCTCTTCTGCATATGTCTCCTTGACTAAAGGTTATGCTCATAATCTTATCATCACTCACAAGTAAATATACTACTGTAAAGTTGCCTAACCACCCTTGGACTTGTTCAGAAGAGTCAATTATGGCCCAGGTTCAAAGACTTGAGTTGAAAGATCCTGGATTTTAGACTTTAGTAATAGGTACTAGTACAACCAATTGATTAGTTTTATATTACGTTCAATTGCACCGAGTCATCATGAAATGTTCTCTAAATGCCACACAGGGTTTAATTGTTGTGTGAACCATCAGAATTGGAAATTTAGATTTCTCCAGTACTTTTCTTTGTTGATTTTCTTAATTTAGTTCTTGGAGATATGATTGCCTGGCTACGGCTCCAATAACTGGATTGCCTCTGACATGAAAAAGAGGTTATTGTCATCCTTAAGTTAAAGAAAGCTTGTTATTAAAAATTAAAAAGAGAGAGTAGTGGCATACAATTGAGGTTTTCATTGGTTGATGCCAAAATTGGATAAAAATGTTGATTTAGAAAAAACCAGGAGCTCCTTAACTGAAGTCCTTGGAGGGTTTTTTTAACTAACAGGAGAAAGTTCAATGGCTGTTAGGCTAATTTACCCAGTAAAAAACCACATATATCTGTTGGTTTTGAGTTTATCCAGATTTGTTTGTCCTTACAATGAAGGTGTTTCTCATCATCAGTCATTGTCCCATTTTGTGTCTAAAAACGGTGAACATAGCAATCATTAACTGTTTGTTTGGTGAGAAGGAGGTATTGCTAACAGGTCAAATAGTTTATTGAGAAATAAGGATTTTTTGGTCGAAAGTAATTGTTTGTTTTTGCTTGTTTGTCATGTAGCTTGATTTTGACAGTGCCGCTCCGCCAGAGCAAGCCTGGAGAAGAAAATTAAACAGCCATGCTAATATTTTGAAAGAATTCAGTGTTACATTCATGGAAGCAATAAAAATGGTAACCTGTTCATTCTTTTTAGTACTATTGATTGGTGTCAAGGATTAGCATTTCTTTGTTTACTCTGCTTTAATAAAAATATATTTATTGAGCTCTGTTTTCTTATTGCTATATGAATATTGGCTTGTAGGTTCGTTTGGGTATACGACTTTGGTCATACGTTAGGGAAGAGGCCTCTTATGGAAGGGTAATTCTTCTTGTTTCTACTTATATAGTTATTTCAAGTTTTCCTCCTTGAACAATTGCTGCATATTAACTTTCACCAGAGTAATGTGACTTTCATTATGACATGGATTATGAAGTTTTATGTAGCAGTCCTTTGTTTGAGCTGATTTATGACTTCTATATTATACCTGTCCAGAAAGCACCCATTGATCCTTTCACCAGAGAGAGTTGTAAGCCTTCAGCATCTCAAGGTGTTCCACTTGGAGGAATGGGGTATGTAGTGGTTCATTTCAGTTTTTTTTCTATACATGTTATTCAATTCAAAAGTTGTAGAGAGTCAAAAGTTTCATTCATGTTATTCAATTTGGTCTTATTTTAATCTCACAGAAGCGGAAGCATAACTAGAGGTTTTAGAGGTGAATTCAGGCAGTGGCAGATTATTCCGGGTATCTGTGATGCATCACCTATCATGGCCAATCAATTCTCTGTATAGCTCTATCTTTTCTCTCATATCTATTTGATGCCATTTCTGTTCTTTGAACTTCAATGTTCTTATGTGTTTTGACGAGATCTGTGATGGCGATGAGTTCTGTGTAAGTGTGTAGTCTTCAAAGGCTGCTAACATACATGTATAATGTACATCAGGAAATTGTAATAGTTCAGTAAAAGTGTACCTTAAAACATTGAAGATATGCACATGGTTAGCTTGAAAATAGCTGGTGTATCCATAATATCAGTATATGTATACATCTAGATTAACTGACATATGGTGCATCTAATAGTTGAGATGGTTCTTTAGGCCAAGCATATTTACGGGTTTATCCATTATCAGTTATAGTCTGTGATTTCCTTTTCTTCTTATGTTGAGTCGATGTAGGGCATCATGAAATATGGAACATTGCAATAGAGTAGGTTCATCTGACAATTTCAGCTCTTGTCGCATACAATGTTAATAAGAAGTGATTTATACCTTACGGTGATTTGCTTTTTGTGCTTGATGTGTAATTTTTTCTGTTGGACCGTCAATTATTTAGTTTTGATGGTATTGAAACTTCCAGGGTAGTTTTTGGCTGAAATGATTATGATGTTTGAAACATGCAAGGAGAGACGTAGGTGAGGATATCATGTGGGAATCATTGTATCTTTATCAGTATAATTGTATCGCACATCCACACTTGTTCATGGTTGGGTCTCAAATTGCTAAGTAGTATTATATCAAATGCAAAAGTTCTAAAGTGTGCTATTGATAAAACTATTAAGACTTTTCCTCCAGAGGTACCTATTGAGTTTTACTAGTTTGACCTGTCATTTTTAAGAATTGGCAAAAATTGTCTACAAAGAGAAAGGAAGATGATTCTGGGATCTGTACACACTCATTGGGCTTATTATAGGTGACTTGGAGTCACAAACTTTAGATAACCTAGCTCTATGGGTCATGTTCATCACCTTTTATGTTGCATTTCAGCTGCATGAGTAAGAAAAATAGATGCTGAACTTATGTAATTACTTTTTGAGGGTTCATGTTACATTAATATATTATTGGTGTACTTTTGTAATCTTTTTTGTTGTCGGCTTATTGCAGATATTTATTTCTCGAGATGGAGGAAACAAAAAGTATGCATCAGTTTTATCTCCAGGTCAACTTGAAGATTTTAGGTAGGCAGATAACTTATATGTTTGAATGCATGAAACCTTCAGATCTTATTTTACAATTTGTATAATGATTTTCCTAATGAATATAATTTAATTGTATTGCTGGCTGATATATTATTCTAGGGATAAGTAATCAGTGTACTTCATTTTGGAACAGGAGGAGTTCTCCTATTATAGAGTGGAGCCTAGTTTAGTTTCAAGGGAAACTGTGCTAGTTGACCAATTGAGAGTCATATTATTTTATGTCATGTCTTCTGGCAGTAGGTATCTGCAAGCAGATGAGTGGAGGCACTAAATGTAGAATGACTAAGCAGTGTGAACCATGGATTTTCATATCCTTCTAGAAGCTAAAGTTCTTTAATGAATTGGGCAGTCTATGATCAATCCATTACATATAGGTGTTTGCAACTTGCAATACCTACATTAGTCAGGTTTTACATATTATGGGTAGTTTATAACTCGTACTTTTCCCGGTTTAACTGAGGGATACTTGCTGCTACTTAATTTGTAGTTTTAGTGGTTATTGATTATACTTACTTCTCATGTGTTTTTTTTCCGACTATCAACTATTTAGAATCTGTACTTGAAGGCAAACATTGGTGCTGCTCCCTTATACTGAACTTGGACATTATCTGAATTTTTTGGAATTTGTTTTAAGCATGCTTGAACTATAGCTCATTTCTATTTTTGTTTCGAACATGGAATTCAATGAACAGTGTAAGATATGAGAGACATAGTAACCCTTAATTTGTCTTGTATTCTTGAAGGAAAGCAGATGATCAGGGTATATCATCATGGGGATGGAATCTGAATGGTCAGCATTCAACGTACCATGCTTTGTTTCCAAGAGCATGGACAATATATGATGGTACCATATTTGCTATCCAGCTGTGCACTTGCATTCTTGTTTCGTTAATAATGGCCCTACAGATTTTTATTTAACAACAGGCCCTGTGGATTTTTATTTAACAGCAGTAGTTTTTCATAGGTGAACCAGATCCAGACTTGAAAGTATCTTGTCGGCAAATATCTCCATTCATACCGCATAATTATCAAGAAAGCAGCCTTCCTGTGTCTGTTTTTGTTTACACGGTATGCCCCTTCCACATTCTCACATGTGATCAAATGAGAGGGCTTCTCTTTCTATAGTTTTCAATAAAAAACAAGACGAGGAATTTTATCATTTGTTGTTTTTGCTCTGCTTGGGGTATGTGTGAATATATAACGTACTGGGACTTTTGGCACTCAGCGGCTTACTGCACTAGGGTATCTAAGCAGAGAGCCCCCTGTTCCGTAAATAGTACTCCCTCCTTTCCAAAACAGTTGTCTACCACCTTCCCTAAAATGGATAAGTGTCCACTTTCCTTTTGAGAAAGTCCATTATAATTACTAGTCATGTCCTTATATGAATTAGTTATTATCACACAAGTATATTAGCAAGTGGGACACCTGGGAACGTGACGGAAAATTGGAGCTCTAACATACTAATTCTTAATTTTTGCAAGAAATCAAAATGAACACTTATTTTGGATCAAAGGAAGTAGTGTACATTCTGGGTATGTGTATAAAGTTTCTTTTAGGATATTTTACTAGAACAAAGTGTATATCTCTTATGATCCATGTCAGTTGCCAGTTTTTAGTATTCCACAAGATGAATACCATTCTCTCTCTCTCTCTCTCTCTCACACACACACACACATGTGTGTGCTGAATTACTGAGGGTTTTTTTTTACTTTACATATTAATATGGCTCTCAATTTCCTTGCAAGTGATTCTAAATATGTAGCTTAGTGGATAAGTTTATTTATTGTGCCCATATTTTTTTCCTCTGTTGCAGTTGGTCAACACTGGGAAGGAAAGAGCTAAAGTCAGCCTTCTCCTTACATGGGCGGTAGATCTCTTCATGTACCCAATTTTTTGGTTACATTGTCCAAAGTGATTAGAAGTTAGAATGCCTCTGACATTCAGCGATAACTTTTCTTCCTTTCAGAATTCAATTGGAGGTGTCTCACACTTATCGGGAGATCATGTGAATGAGCCATTTATGTGGGTAAAATAGGTACTTGATCATTTTTTAACATGCAATATAAACCATTTTCACTGATTAAATTTTTTTCCTTTTGTTTCTGATAGAGGTGAAGATGGAGTCTCTGGTGTGCTTCTACATCACAAGCAAGTCACAAAATCTTGACTAATATATATGATGGTGGTTGGTTTATATGTTTCTCTAGGTCATTTCTATGCTCCAAGAGAGGAAAGTAGAGGCTAGGAGTCGATCCTAGAATCCTCCATCCCAACTTACCAAAAGAAAATGTATAAATGACATAAAGAAAGAAGGGATAATGACAGATAACTATACCCAACTTTGGCGGATTCTCATTTAAGAAATCAATATTTTGTTTACCTCCCCCATTTCCTCAAAACCAAACAGAGCCTATACTAGTTTTTTCGGCATGAGCTTCATGATATAACATTATAGCAGCAAAAGTGATTGGGTCAGTAGGGTTCACATCATTTCACTCAAACAAAGACAAATCTGATTTATCCCTTTCCTTTCTCAGTGACCAAACAGTGAGTTAAGTTGTCTACGGATGATTAATCTCGCCAAATCAAAAGGAGCAAAAGTGTAGCAAGTAAAGGGAAGGAGTTTTGAGGGCCTGGAGGAGAGCAAAGTCGCTGGAGATATAGTTGGGGTTCAGGAGCTTTAACTTGAGTGAGTGGAGAGTGTCAGAGCAGTGCTGGTACTGATCGGTGGTGAGAGAGATTGTGGGATGAGAATCAGGGAGAAATTGACTGTGGGGTGTGGTTTAGGGACGACAGAGGCAGTGACGGAGGCCATGGCCGATCCCCGATGGCTCCGACTACTACTCCTCCGGGAAAAGAAGTAGTGGTTTCTGAGAATTCTATCCATGACAAGAAGCTGGTCGAGAGAAAATCGTGCTGGGGCTTGCAATTTTTTACTTCATACGATAAATTATAAACTAAAATTAAGAGAAGAGAAATGAAAATTTTGTGAATTGTACCTTCATTGAGCGATAGAGATGAGAGATTTAGGAATTTCTTTGAGTCAACGGATCGGGGGTTTGAAACCTTGAGCTCAAATTTCGAACCGACAGACATAATGTGGATCAGAGTCTGGGAAATGGTTGATCAACGGAAGTGGGAGGGTCAGGGCACTGAGAGCTAGGGAAGAGAATAGTTTTGTCACCAGAATATCATTTTCCTTGCAATTTTTTTGTATGGAAATATCATTTTATGTGAACAAGCCCAGCGTATATTTCAGACATACCCTTGAATCGAAGCCTATAGACTTCCAAAACCCACCGGGGCTGCTGCAAATGGGACTCGCCAAAAAAGATGTTTGAAATATTGAATACAGAGTGGCATTCATTTGAAAATTAGAGAGCTATTCAAGGGTATTTTGGGCATTTCAAATCAAATTTTTGGTAGAATAAACGTCAGTTACTCTATTTGTAACAATTTTGAAGTTGGGATACCTGAAATGAAAGAAATATAGTTGCGTATAATTAAATGAGAATCGGTCGAAGTTGGGTATATTTATCTGTCATTATCCCAAGAAAGAACAGAGCAAGGCGAAACAAAGCCATACAAGAGGGCTACAGCTTTTATTTCAAATGATTAACTCTAAAAGAGTATTAGAAAACTGAAAATTAAAACTACAATAGAAAATTGATATGTTAGTGATAATAGTGGAGAGAACAATGTCTGCCCCATTTGCATGCATTGCATAATAGCTAAAATCTTAATTATATCTACTTATGTAAATTTGGTATGGATAAGTAATTATGGAAGGCATGCTCTTCAGTCTTCACTCTAAGGCAAGCTACTAAATGTCTTAAAATGGCACACGTACTCTACATATATGTCTGTTTGAGTTAACACCTTTATTCATGTACTAAAAGTTAAAGATGCTCCAGATTTGTGTATTAATAGCAGGCTAGCAGTGTAAAGACTATGCCCCTGCTCAAATTCTATCCTTCTGAATCGATCTGCTTTGCTCTCATTAACCATTCAGGGTATAATTATATTAATTCCCAGCTTATATTCAGTGTGTAACTGTAAGGCTTATTTCTATGTTGCAGGACTGCTAAGGGCAACCCTCCAGTTACATTTGCAGTAGCTGCCTCTGAAACGCAGAACGTAAATGTTACAGTTCTCCCGTGTTTTGGGCTTTCTGAAGGAAGTTCAGTGACAGCAAAGGGTATGTGGGCCAAAATGGTTCAGGTACTGGTTCTTGTCAGTATGATTTTCTGTTTTGCTCATTGCTATAAGCATGTTTTTGCTAGGAAGTACTTACCTAATGTGATCACTTATTTTGTCTAGAACTTTCTTGAAAATCTTGTTATTGAGATCTCAAAGATAGCATTTTAGCCTATTACTCCAAAAAATCTGTACAATTGAAATTCATTCCTGCAAAAAAGAATCTGTGGTGAATATTGCTTTTATTTACAGGATGGGCAATTTGATCAAAATAATTTCAATTCTGGACCAAGCGTTCCTTCATCAGCTGGAGACACACATTGTGCAGCAGTTTCAGCTTCCGCATGGGTGGAACCTCATGGAAAGTGCACCATTGCATTTGCCCTAGCATGGTCGTCTCCAAAAGTAAAGTTTTCTAAAGGGAGCTCATATTATAGGTAATACTATATGTAGTCTTGTTCATTCATGCATGTTTAACATTGAGACTTCAAATATTGGCCCAAAATTTGGTTCCTTATGATAATTATGTATGTCTACACCTTTGTGGTTGCATTTCATTATTTCCAGACCATTTTTATATGAGGAGATATCAGCTACAAACCAATAAAAAATGTCAAAATGTCCAAACTGTATAACATGCAGTGCCATGTTATATAACCATGTAGAACATGTATTGCAATGTTGTATAACATGTTGGACCTGTGTAAAATTGAAGCCATGTAGAATATGTAGTGCAAATGTTGTATAACATGTTGGACCCTGTCACGTGTCGCACTCTGAGATAACGCGCGTCTCAGATCCGACGGTTCTACATCGTTTGGACGTTCTATATAGGTTTGTAGCCGATTGTGCCCCATTTTTATATTTTGCTTGCGGTGTCAATTTTAAGACCTATGATTAACATACAATAACTTGACATTTGGTGCATGTTTTGCATAAAACAGGTTCAGAGGAAAAAATAATTTGTAATTTTTAGAATGTGCCACAACAGCTCAATGTTGAGCATTTTGGGCTTTACCTTTCACATATTGTGGGGTGATAATAGTTAATAGAGTACTATATAATAAGATTTTCTATTTCCTTGATTGGACGTGATGCACTATCTTATCTTCTCTGTGACATCTTATGTCATGATGATTATTCTCTGAGCCTTGTTTTTTTTCTTTTTGGTCAGGAGGTATACAAAATTCTATGGCACCTCCGAAGGAGCAGCTTTGAATTTGGCGCATGATGCACTAACAAGTATGCATTACATGACTGCTAACCACTTATAAATTTTATTGGTTATTCTTTCTGAATTCAAGGTTTACGATGTATGTGTTACATATGTATAATCTTATCACAACGTTAATCAGATTATAAGCGGTGGGAAGAGGAGATTGAGAAATGGCAAGCTCCCGTCTTACAGGATGCTAGGCTACCAGAATGGTAAATTTCAATGCAGATACTTTGTTATCAGCAAAAAACATTTATGTCTCTGAGATATCAGGAAGGAACCAAACTAGTCCTTATACTTTAAAATGAACTAATATATTTTCTCTAGTATCCAAAGTTGAATCAATTTGGTCCTCCATTAGTTCATGGTATTATGAAATTTAACATATTAAAATAAATCAATCTTTTGTGAAAGTAGTTCAGTTAGTGCTGACGTGGCATTTTTATGAATAACAGTTTTTAATGACTCGCGTCATAGCTTCATTATAATCTTATTTTATTTCTCTCTTCTCCATCCTCCAACTCCAACGACCTCCTCATTCTCCTGTTTATGCTCAGTAGCTCATAGACACTACCTCTGTCTGGGCTTGTCCTGGCAGTGCTACCTGGGCTGCTATGGCAGAATTCCTTGCACATCCGAGCAAAACCAGCTGAAAACTAAAAGGAAAAAAACTCAGTTTCACAGATTTGGGCAACTAAAAACAGTTTCTATGTTTTAAAAAAAAACAATTCTTTATTATTATGGCAATGCAACATCAGCTTCTACCTGTCCATTCAATTTGTTTTTTTTCCATTCCAGCATACCTAACTTCTATTTAGATGAACTTAAACACTAGGGACCGTTTTGTTTCATTTTCACATTACAAGGACCAAGATGTTTTCTTTTTTCCTTTCCTTAGAAATTAGAATAAGTGACACAGCTCTTAATTTTTTATTTTCAATATCATAGCTTATTTAAGTTGCTAAATGACCATTTCTGTGAAAAATGGCCCGGCCTCATTGACGTGTGCCAGTTAAACTTTCACTTTCTGCTTGCACTTGTATTCTAGTTGGTGTTTGGAATAGAGTGATAGATACCGGCTTCTTCTTTTTTCATGGATTATGCCCCTTAATTCCTGGTGGATCTCTCTGCATGGGTCACCAACTTAAAAATCCTCCACTTTCCCCACTTTAATATATGGCTTGGAACAAATTAGTAGTTTTCCTTACTTTAGGAGTTTGTGTAAAAAAGCTTGTATGTTGTTTGAACTTTAATGTTCAGCCTTAACTTTTGGTAGATATATGATACTACGTGATCCAATCTTTGCAGGTACAAGTTCACATTGTTCAATGAACTCTACTTTCTAGTTGCTGGTGGAACGGTGTGGATTGGTACTCATTTGCATATATATCAACTTTTAGTCTCTACATTTCATTAAAATTTATTACTGGTGGCATCTTCATGTTCACATGTCATCATGGCCACAAAAACTAGAAATTGCATTTTGACCACTTTTGTTATTTATTTTCCTTTTCTTGTGTATAGATTCTCGGTTTCCAGCTGTGAACACGAGAAAGAATCAGCATCAGTCAGTGGAAACTCAAGAAGTCAAAGTAACGGAGGCTGAAGTGAATTGCAGAGGAGTTTCATTGATTGAGCATGCTAGTACCACTAGTAATGGATCTAGTGAAAGTGATGAAGAGGATCCAGCAGCATGTAACATGGATAATGGCAACCATTTCTTACACCAGTACCCATATGATGCTGATGATGTTGGTAGGTTTTTGTACTTGGAAGGGGTGGAATACATCATGTGGTGCACGTATGATGTGCACTTCTATGCATCCTTTGCCCTTCTTGAACTGTTTCCCAAAATTGAACTTAATATCCAGCGGGACTTTGCCAAGGCTGTTTTATCTGAGGATGGAAGAAAAGTAAAGTTCCTTGCAGAGGGAAACTGGGGGATCCGTAAGGTCAGAGGAGCTGTTCCTCATGATCTTGGAATGCACGATCCATGGCACGAAATGAATGCATATAATATTCATGATACAAGTAAATGGAAGGATCTAAACCCGAAGTTTGTGCTTCAGGTATACAGAGATTTTGCTGCAACGGGAGATATGTCGTTTGGAGTTGACGTGTGGCCAGCTGTTCGTGCTGCAATGGAATATATGGAACAGTTTGATAGGGATAATGATGGCCTCATTGAGAATGACGGATTCCCGGATCAAACTTATGATGCTTGGACTGTTCATGGTGTAAGTGCTTATTGTGGCTGCTTGTGGATTGCCGCACTTCAGGCTGCAGCTGCAATGGCTATTCAGTTAGGTGACAGGGAATTTGCAGAAAGTTGCAAAAGCAAATTTTTGAAAGCCAAATCAGTCTTTGAAGCCAAATTATGGAATGGTACTTATTTTAACTATGATAGTGGGTCTGCTGCTAACAGTATGTCTATACAAGCAGATCAACTAGCAGGACAATGGTATACAGCATCCTCGGGACTGCCTTCACTTTTTGATGATCACAAAATCAAAAGTGTTTTGCAGAAAATTTATGATTTCAATGTAATGAAAGTTAAAGGAGGTAGGATGGGTGCTGTGAATGGGATGCATCCTAATGGAAAGGTGGATGAGTCTTGCATGCAGTCCCGGGAAATATGGACCGGTGTAACATATGGTGTTGCGGCTACTATGATCCTTGCTGGGAAGGAGGAGCAGGCATTTGCTACTGCAGAGGGTATTTTTACTGCAGGCTGGTCAGAAGAGGGATACGGGTGAGTGTCTTGATGAACCTTTTTTCTATTCCTTACATATTTTAACTTGGGTTTTTCATTTGGAACCTCCTTGTGTATGTTAACTGTATGGTTGTGCATAAAATGACTGATATTCCATTATGTTTAGTATAACTATTAAAAACGATTTATCACAATTCTATGTAGTAGAATATGTTTTTGTTCACTTGCTATTTCCTTGGTAAATTCTGAATATTTGGTGATTGGAATTCCTCTAATGTTATACAATGACTACTGGCATATTATGTCAAGAACTGTCATGTCAATGCATGAGTGCCAATATATAGGTTTGTCCATTGCTTATCTGTTCTAGTAATGTCCCATTTTTCATGTTTTCAGATATACATGCAAAGATATATTCCACGTTGAAAATTTCACCTTGAAAAATATTCTTGGATGGGTTATCAAATGCTGAATTTATATTTGTATTGAATTTTGGATCTCTCCCTCTAAAAACTTAAATCTTACATTTTGGCTTTGATGATAATTCTTATTAGTTATCCTCAAAATCGTTGGCATATCTCCCAACAGGAATTCTTGTAGAATATTCAATCATGCACTATCACTTCTAATTGTTTTTTTTATTGAACTTTGTTTCTCCTATATTCAGGTATTGGTTCCAAACCCCAGAGGGGTGGACAACTGACGGGCACTTTCGTTCCCTCATATATATGAGGCCACTATCAATTTGGGGCATGCAGTTTGCTCTGAACATGCCTAAAGCAATTCTTAACGCCCCTAATGTCAACATAATGGACAGAATCCGCTCATCTCCGGAGACGACAAGACCGCATAACAATGATATGGGCGTGAGGAAGATTTCTAACAATGATAAGTGTCTTGGGACTTCCGTGTTTAACTGTGCATGCTGATTGAAACATGTAAGTCACGTAATCTTTGTAAACAAACTGCTACATTACCTTTTTGCTTCCTCAATCCTCTTCTGGCGGGAAGTAAACTGCCATGAGACATTGGGAATTTTTTTCTATCTACAAATAGGCAATAAGGGTTGGAAAATGCAGTTATATGGTCTTGTAACTATTTGATACCCTGATTCATTGCTAACAAACGAGGAAGGCCCACAAAATAGTTTGTACAATCATTCAGCTCAAAGCATTAGTTTTTGAGATTATAGAGGTCACAGCTATGTAAATGTGACATTACTCCTTCCCTTTCGATCTCCAAGGCCTTGTCTTGAAGCTGGGTCATTGTGTAAACGCTGTCTGGTCCAAAAAGTGTAACACATGTGCTTTTGATGACATTATTTGGTACCTATCTCTTGAATAGTTGGAAAGACAAATTGTAACCTTATTTGGGTGTTGTCTGTACACAAATATTTGTTGCTCATGTACTGTAAGCTATGGCTAGCATTTTCAAAATTTTGAATATTGGTGAAGATGTGATGTGTGTGCACTGTACAGCTAGTTCATCGTGTGGAGGTACTGTGTGCAAGTAGCTCCATTTGTCTTCCCTTTCTGCTAGCTACTTCAATTGTGTGTCCTGAAGTAAATTTAATGCTCCGGATCGTGCCACATTTGTGTGTTGATGAAAATGCATGTTTTATGGTTGAGAAGAGAAGAACCTATTATTGCAATTATTATTGTTAGGCCTATGTTTCCAGGCCGAGTTTAGATGTAGCTACAGGAATAGGAAAATGGCTTATTTTCACATATAAATTCTTAGACAAAATGTCTTGAGTTATATTGACGATTGTGATACCGTAATTGAGAGTTAGATGTTATTTGTACATCTCATTGACCGCTCAAGCAGTTGAGTTTGTAGTTTCGATGCTAGAGTTAGAGTCAGAACGATAAAATTTTAATCTTTTGAAAAAAAATAGAGCTAATGAATTCTATAGCAATTATTGTCATTTTCTGATTAAGTATGATGCACATCATGGGTGGAGCCTATTGAAAGTCATTACCCACATCACATCACTTCACAATCATGGGTGGTTTATTACAGCAATGGTGATGTGGTCCTTGCTATTCCACTTAACATGTTCTCAAATTGTCCAGAGCTATGTTACTTCTCTTTCTATTCACAACTCTTTTTACATCTTTTAGATTGTCATTGAAAAGCTACGAACATATGGTTCCATTCTTAACTAACTTTTCTCTGCAAGTTGCTGAAAGTGAAATGATCACAAAGAGAAGCTCACTAAAAATGAGGAGAGATTCAATTATTCAAATCCTAAAAATTCTCCTGGCCTTTGAGTTAACAAAATTGTGTTGTTACTAAAATTTTGAATTATTACGGCTATATTTAAATCAGTTAATTATTGTTCTATGAACGCCCTGACAATAAAAGGATATTGTGAAAAATTGTGTATTTTACTCTCTTTTTTAAAGTGGAGATGAAGGACCAGTAAGTGATTAGTGTCTTAGTTTTTCGAACTTATAGGGTTACTCATGATTGATTAACTTCTTACGTAAAGACATGGTTGATATCTTACATGTGATTTTTTAAGAATACTATATATGAGTATTTAGTGTTTGAGAGAGGTGAAATATGTTGAACCCCACAAAAAATTGACATACTCGATCCAAGAGAATAAAGAATGAGAATTGTTAAACACTTTTTCAACCCGTTTTCATGTGATTTTATTCGGACAAAAAACATGAGATTTCACTTATAAATAGTATTTCTCCTTAAAAAGAGAAGTATATATTACAATCTCTATTACAATCACCCTATTCAAGGAGTATGAGGATCAATGGAAGAAGAGGGTTACCTGTACCTAAAAATCTCAATAAAGCTTATGATAGGGTATTGCCTCATACCTTAGATTTTAAACTATAAGATATCATATTGTCATTGCAAAAAATATCCATCAATACTTTAATAAGACAATAATTTACCAAAGAATAACTTCTCAAATTGTCTAAAGAAAAACGATTCTAAATGATAATCTAATACATTTTAGAGATAGTGCTAAAGTAGTGTCTTATACTATTACTTTTTCTTACAGTAAGATGGTGTGTATATCCTAACGACAAAAATTTATTATGAACTTTATTTTTTCGTACAAAATATATGTAATTTTAAATATTTTTAATAGAAAGGTATTTTTCATATGATTACATGAAGAAAATACTAAACATAATTCATGCTAAATTGTAACATGTAAAAAAAGAGTTAAGAAAAGTCAACAATTCAATAATGTCAACAGAAGTCAATATGTCAAACTATTAACAAATTCGGAAGAACTCAAGATTTTTAAGACTTGACAACATGTCGATAAAGCCTACCTCGGTCAAGATCGACAGGGTGAAACAAGTCGATAGGGGTGGGCACGGGCAAAAACTCGACCCACACTACTTATAACCCGCCCCGCATAATCATGGGTTACGGATCCGAAAACCCGCCAACGGGCCAAAATTATCCAGTGAATTTCACCCGTACAAGTTTGCGGGCGGGTCAGGTGAAAACCGCTTAACCCGCAAAATTTTAAATGTCATTTAATTTCATTTCAAGCTCATTTTTTAAAATCTAATTTAAAATTCAATGTTCAAATTATGTAGCAGTTTCATTATTTTGATCGAGTATGCCTTCTCTACAACCGTCAAGAGAAGAACGTCTATCAAAATTTTTTTTAATATATATTCTAGCTTTTTTTATGAGAGAAGATACTTGATGTAGTTGATACAAATGGTCGAATTTTTTTTTCCATACCGCATGCGGTGAGAACGATGCAAAACAAGCAACTACGTCAGTGCGAAACAATTTCAAGCAACTACAACGGTGCAACATCATATTAAAAAAGAAAAAAAGAAAAAGTGATTTTGTCTTGGAGAAGAGAATAATAGAGAATATTTAATTTAATAATAAGAGATTAATATAGAAATAGATTAAAAGGGTTTGGGAAAAAAATAAAAAGACATTAATAGATGAAAATAAAAAAATTGATCTGAGAATAAAAGATTTCTTTTAAGAGGGGTTGAAGAAAAAGAAAAAAAAGGAAGAAGTTTAAGAGGGGGAAGAAACATAAGAATAAAAGGAGATTAATAAGGGAAGAATTGATTATGGTGGGCAGAAAAACAATTTTGGAAGAGAGAGAGCAGAGACACAAATCAAAAGCAAAGAGAAGTAACAACGTGATGAGAGGCAATATAATAAAAGGTTGTGTAAGCATGGGAGTTTGGGAGAGGCCACACATCTGTATTGGACGAGAGTTGGTGGATAAAAGAGAGAAGAGGGCAAAAGCAAAAGGTTATAAAGCTGAATTTGAGAGAAATGTAAAATAGAAAATAGAGCAGAAATAACATGCTAGGAAGAGAAAATACAAGCGAAAGGCTTTGTAGGGTATAAGGCCAAGAGAAAAAAAAAGTTTGGGTAGAAAATTATTTTTATTGCTTTGAGAAGAGAAATCGAGAACAATTGTCTTGTCCACCCGTTAAATCATGATTAACGATTACAATATAAGGTTCGTCTATATAGGGAACAATAGAATACAATAAGGAAGTATAATAATAAACATAATATGACAATAAGAAAAATATAATATAAGTAATATATAATATAATCATAATAATATATTTAACATGCGGCTCTTGATTTTGAGGCATTCTTTGACCGGAGGCCTTATGTGTGGCTTCACTCGCTTAATGGTAGAGACGCCTTTGCTTAGTGAGGATGTGAAACCATGGACAATAATGTGGAGTTTGACGCCATCGAAGCAATGACCAGTGTTGAGAGTCATAAAATACACGTCGCCTGGTATTGTAAGCTGTACAAAATCGTTCCCGCTCGATTTGGTCGCATAAGCCTCTATCAAATAACACTCCTGATAATCTTTCCAACCACAACTTCCACCTTGGGATCATAAGTGAAATCTACATGTAAATTTTAGCAAAATTGCAAATGAAAATTGATGATTTTTTTTAATGTAACTCTTATTCAAAATTCACCTATTTCGATTGGACGTGGATGTAAATTCGAGTCTTAATTACTCCAATCCACATAAGTCAATCGGCGAGGTGGACTCTCTTCCTAAATTAGATCACAACCAAGATCTATACGAGAGTTTGAGCATTATGTTATATAATTAGCATTCCCAATCTAGTCCCCCTAAACACTAACCATACAATTAAACTCAAACTCAATCAAATTTCATGTCTCAAACCCCTAATTACAAGTTTACCTCAAATCAACCATGGATTCAACTAATACGTCAAACAAAAGTATAAATTTTATAGCACAATCAATCATGAAATTGATGAAATCAAGTAAAATAAGTGGAAGAAAGAGACACTCAATAAACATAGATGATAATTACAAGCTCCTTAATACCCAATTCCTTGCACCTCCAGATCAAAACTGCTCTTGGTGCAAGGAATTGGACATCAAGGAGCTTTTGTCAAACAAAAGCACTAAGCGGACCGCCTGTTGGCTCTTGACCTTTTGATCTCGATGTTGATTTACCCCATTTTTGCTCTAAAATAACAGTTTTCTACAATTTCACTCAACATCATAGTAAAGCTAAAATGGTACAAATAAGTCCAAAACTAACTAAAATTGAGATTAAATACAGAGATTTGCCTCGAGAGCAGGGGATGGATACTCTCACATAAACCACCTCACACTTAACAATATTTCGTCCTGAATAAAACAAAAAGGAAATAACGCAATAAAGGAAAATCTACGAATTTAAAACAGATTGTCCCAAATTGAACCCGAGATAAACTCTTAGGAGAAATTTGGGTCCTTCTGATAGCTTCCAAAATCTAAATTTCAGTGTGCAGATGACCTAAACTAAATTTGACTCAATCATAATATGCAAAGATGTAAAGAAGATAGAACTTTACAACAATATCAAAAGACTCCAACCTTACAAAAAGAATCAAAATATACAAGTGACTCAATATTTACAAAAATCGATAGAATATCTTACAATCATGTATAATTCTGAAGTTATGTCAATTATATTGACCATAGGACAATCTCAGAATTACCGGGCACAAAATTGACCAAATGTACATAAACCCAATCACTCATGCAAACATCAATGTATACGAATTAGAATCGATATCTTTAGCTCGAGTATCAACTTTGTCAACTATTATCACCACCTTAATGAAATTTATACCATCACTATTACACACTTGAACCATATGGTTTTTATACTTTATTCGTTATGCATCTTAATAATTTAGGGATACTCTGAGATAAAAGACAGTTGAATATACGTTGACCAACAGGAAAGGAAAAAAAACTTGTGTACTAAAGTTTAAGACGAGTGGTTACCTAAATGCATAACATTTTGAAATTGAAGGCAGTAATAGTACAGTAGAGCCATCCTCCTTTCAACGTTCTTCTTCTCTAATTCAATAACCTCATATTCCTCTAAACCATCACTCTCACTCTCACTCACATTTCTCTCCATCTCTTCTCCTGAAACCCTAACGCACATCGCCATTTCCGAGGTACGTGTCCGTTTGGTTCCTGAGAAAATGTAAGCACTTTCCAATTCTTTACAAGCTAGAACTAGGTTCGTTTTCATTCGTATCCGATCGCGAGACGGTTGTGTCGGTGGTGTGTGACAGCTTGTTGTGGTTCTGATTTTGTGATTTTCAATTCCAGCGGACCATGGCCGGCAAGCCGGACGGAGGGGAGTATGATTATGACTTGTTTGTCATTGGGGCCGGAAGTGGCGGTGTTCGGGCTTACAGGGTCTCTGCTAATTTTGGAGCCAAGGTAATGATTGGTGTATGAATTTTGACGGTTAAGCAAAGCAATCATGTAGCTAGGTGCTGATTGTGTTTAGCTATGTTAACCTGTATTTAGTATACACTGTTTGTTTTTCTTCTGCAATGTTAAAGCATAATTAAGTGGATGTGTTTTTGGAGATTGATTTGGAAAACCATTCCTTTAAGAGGGATTTCATGGTTGACTATGCTCTTTCTAGGAAGTCTGGTCTTTGCGAATATGTAGTTTTCTTACACAGTCATTTTTGTGTTTATGAGTTTCTACATAAAACTACCTCGAGTTTGGTTGAGTTACGAGTCATAACTTTGGGAGCATGTCCTCGATCCACCCATGAATTTAGATTAACTAGTTTCTGCCCAGCCTGTTTTGTGGCCGAAGCTTTTGATGTCTACTGCGTACTGATGTTCTTATTATTTTTTAATGTTGTATTTCAAGGTTGCAATTTGTGAGCTTCCATTCCATCCAATCAGTTCAGAAGTGATTGGAGGAGTCGGTGGAACGTAAGTTTGACTTAATTGGGGTTCCAGATTTCTTTCTTTCCATACCCCCTACCTCATGCTTAGTACTCTCCATATTAATATATATTTTGATGATGTTGTGACGTTTTCCTTACTTATGACAGTTCATCAAATTCTTCTTGGGTTTTCCTTATTAACTATCTGATTCCATATATATGTACAACTATTGATGTATACAACTAGGTATGTTGCATCGGCTACCAAGATACCCTATATTTGTGTTGATCATGACGTTTCATGCATTTTGGTCATTAGGTGCGTTATTCGAGGTTGTGTGCCTAAGAAGATTCTAGTATATGGAGCATCTTTTGGAGGTGAAATTGAGGTGAGAATGAGACATATATCGGATTTTCATCGTATAGTAAGAACAATCACAGAAACACATTTTCCTGCATTGATTTTTTTTGTCTTACTGTTCTTCTTGGGACATAATATTAAATTGTGAATTAGGTTTGTTATGAAGTCTTCTGTAATGATCTCTTAAGCAGCAAATCTGAGATCATTCTCACACGTACACAATTCAGCAAAAGCTGCAAAACTAATATTAAATTCATGCTCCAAATATGAGTATTACAAGTGTTATTTGTATTATAATCTACATTATGCTTTTAGGGTTACTAAGCTTACTTAAGTGTTTTGATGGGTCTCTGTTTTAATCTCGAAGGATTCCAGGAATTATGGATGGGAATTGCCTGAGAAAACTGGCTTCAATTGGAAACAACTTCTGAAGAAGAAGGTTAGTAAAATATTTGTGCATTTATTTGTTAAATTCGTTACATGAAACTTTGATATGAAAAGATAATGTAAGTTAGCAAAGGCTGCATTTTGAAGTCATAGCAACTAGCTTCTATCTTTTAGGTTCTACTATAAAGTCACAGCAACTAGCTTCCATCCTTGTATTTCTTCAGCCAATATATATCATAAAGATTGCTATTGTAACTTATTTGAATATATCTATAAGTTTTATAAAGTTGGTTTTCCCTTCTGATAGAAGTACTTGGTTTTATTCCTTCTGATAGAAGTACTTGGTTTTATTTCCAAAAATTTTCTGCTTTCTATTTAAATAGTTGAACCATTCTATTTGACTAGATTTCTAATCATGAAATACTCTTGCATTAAGGTAGTTTCTTGTAATGATATTTATATTGCAATTTACTTATGGGTTTATTGTGATGGAAAGTTTTGGCTGAGCTAAGTTGGGTAGGAAAGTCTGAACTAAATCATATATGGTCTTTAAACTGATCAAGATAGCTAATTTTTGTATTTTTGTGGCATCTGATGCATGTGTTAACTTAACTCCCTTGAATATATGTTTTTATCACATAAATATGAATATCTTACCCTGAGAAGCTATACTGGTAAACTGAAATTGGAAATCTCCAAGTTGTGTAACACATATTTTCCTTTTCTTTTCTCTTAAATTTGCAGACAGATGAAATAATTAGATTAAATGGTATTTACAAGCGGTTATTATCGAATGCTGGTGTTGAATTGTTTGAAGGAGAGGGAAAGATAGCCGGTCCAAATGAGGTGGAGGTGACACGGGTAGATGGGACTAAAGTGATATATACGGCAAAAAACATATTGATTGCAACTGGCAGTAGGGCACAACATCCTGGCATTCCTGGACAGGTATGTTATGTGCTTTTATTGCAATTTTGGTCAGGCATTGCTTCAACAACGTGAAGCCAATGGGTTTTCTGTGATGTTGTGAAACGACTTTGATTTTATGATAAAGCTATATCCTTCTGGTATATTCGAAATAAATGTTTTATGGCACAACCAGGTTAGATTGTGTTACATTTTAATGAATGAATAAATTAATAAGACAAAGTAGGCTTCAATGATGCGAGGTTTTGCCTTTTTGTTTCTTATTAATATTGTCAATGAGTACTTATTATTTAAGAAGATTTGAAATATGTTTTGTTAGAGTCCTGCATCTAAAGGATATGGATATTGTCTCTACTTGATTAGCATCCTGGGGCCTCCACCTATTTGCTTGAACTTTTGGGTTGGGTCGGACCTAACATGGTATCAGACCCATATGTTATCCTTGTTCCACGTGTATAGTCGCACATCTAGTACACACAGGGAGGTGTTAGAGTCTCTCATCTTTCTTGGGGTTAGCATCTTTCAATAAAGGTTTCTCGGTGATATCGCTGATCCGGTTGGTAAGAATAAGTTTCATTAAATACTGTCAAAGTGTCACAGTTTTTTTTTACAATTTTGAAATTTGACCTTTGTAGGTTAATAGTTTGATGAAAGGTTACCACTTTGTTCAACTCAAAATGTGTAGCCTGAGATATTATCCCTTTTGACTGCAGGAATTAGGTATAACTTCTGACGAGGCACTTAGCCTGGAAGAATTGCCAAAGCGTGCTGTGGTGTTTGGTGGAGGGTCTGTGCCAGTTTCTCCATTTCTCCTGCTTATTGGTTATCAGCTGCCTAGAAATTTAGTATAACTGATTTAGATGCCTATCCCACTGATATCAGGTATATTGCCGTGGAGTTTGCTTCAATTTGGCGGGGTATGGGTTCTACTGTGGATCTTTTTTTCAGAAAGGAACTTCCGCTGAGGTAACTTCAGGGTTTGGGTGTTCTCTTTCACTTGTGAAAGAACAAGATGTTTAATCATTTAAATGAACACATGAATGCAACGGGAAAATATCCTTAATATGGATTCTCTAGGTTGCAAAACTTTTTTGTTCGTAATTTTGTGCATGTTCATATTGAGTTTCAAACATAACATTCTCTCTGGTATGTTCAATATGGACATATACGGTGACATTAAGATTGAAGCTGGAATTCTCTAGGTTGCTAAGTTTTTTGTTCATAATTTTGTGCCTAAGTGAGCTTCAAAAATAACATTTACTTTGGTATTTTATACTTAAATATGGACATATATGATGGAAAAAGATATTCAGAAATTGAAATGACATTGAGATTGGTATTTGTGAATTTTGGAAGCAATTCTTGGATTAATGTATTTTCCAACATTTTCTGATCTGGTGATTATAGTTGACTCATAGTAGGTGTTCTGTAAAATGTTTTGACCTTATATTCAGATAGTTTTCATGATAAGATATCCTGAACTCTGAAATTTCAAGCCTACTATACATTGAACCTTCACATAGTATGGCAGTTGACCTTGCTTAGGGCTGATGCCGTCTTTTTTTTTATAGGATGAGAATATATTATTGCAATAAAGGGAAAATACAATAATAAAAGAGAGAGAACAACTGTAAAGAAGAAAGAAAAGAAACAAAAGCTAAAAGAGAGCCAACACACCAACGAGCTAAAAACTCTAGAAAAACAAAGGTGAAAAAAGCCAGCCTGAGGCCGCTTAGGCCATGGGCTTTCCAAGTAGTGTCTCTGGATTCTGCAGAAGCAGAGAGGAGATTTACGCAGCGAGAGCCTATTAAGGGGACATTTCAGAACACTAATTGGACAACAGTGTTTGAGGTTGACATTGTCAGAGCATCCAGTGAGATAATAACTATTAAGCTGTTGAACGCGTGAGAGTCTGAGTCCTTATTGATATGAGCTCATGCACTGTTTTTACTGCATTTAATTATAGAGAGATGGTAAACAACAATTTTGTTATGGTTTTTCATGTTTTCCCAACTTAACTGTGCCTACCAAGTAATTGTCCTTAATCTGTCTTAATATGAACTTGGAAATCACAAGAATGTTTTTGGATTTATAATATTGGCAGTAAATTGTTTTCCACATTTCAACTACTTATTCTGAAAGAAGCTATTGCCCGGCACTTTGTAGATCACTATAACTTTGTAGTTTTAACTCTACAATGCAGTACGCCTAATGTATTGTCTTTACGTAATTTACTTTTATAGGGGTTTTGATAATGAAATGAGAGCACTTGTTGCAAGAAATTTAGAAGGCAGGGGTATTGATTTGCATCCACAGACACATTTGAAGGAGGTACTTCCAACCGTAAATGGATAATCTTGATTCAATGTCTTGCAAGCTATTACTGTCTTGGAATTTGTCTTGCTGCTTTTGTCATTCTGGTTTATCCTATTGATGCATGCATCATTGTTAAGTACATCAGATCTTATGCCATACTAATTTTTCAGTTGGTTAAAACGGAAAGTGGCATAAAAGTTCTCACAGATCATGGTGAAGAAATAATGGCAGATGTTGTTCTCTTTGCCACTGGTAAGTTGCAATTGCCAACATTCCTAATTCATATATTTTCAATTTTCATGTAACTTGTAAATTTTTGCTTGCATCAAGATTAAAAAAGAGAGCAAACTGTGTGTGTCCTGCCTGCCAAGTTGCTCTTTTATCGAAATAGGCATCTGTTTGTATGCCGATAACATGTTGCCTACTGTCTTATTAAGTTACACTTCATGCTTATTAATAGCTAACTGTTGTTCAATATGCATGACTTTATGTGCTTGATATAAAGTCCAATTACTGGTCTATGTCAGTCTTTCATGCTGTTTTCCTCTTTCTTTTTCTTTGAAAGTTTTCTTCAAATGGCCTTTTGTGTTTTTTGTTACAGGCAGGGCTCCTAATACAAAGAGGTTAAATTTGGAAACTGTTGGTGTGGAACTTGATGAGGCAGGAGCTGTGAAGGTCGATAACTTTGCTAATGCATTGTTACTTGTTCACTTTTTGTTATTATAGTCAGTAAGGTTTTTCCTCTTAGGATTTTACATTACATCCATTATATATGTACATATATTATGGTTTTATTAGTCTTATAAAAGTAATATGCTTGTTTGAGAAAAGTATTATCTCCTCTTTGAAGGGGGATTGGAAGCCTAAAATTATGAAGAGGGTGTAAACTAGTTGTCGAAAGAATGTGGTCTAACCAGATGATCATCAGGGATTTCTGAAGACTTTTTGATTGTTTTGTGAAGAAGACGTACAAGTACATCTGAAACTATGAGCTACATGCTGTTTGTTAAACCACATTATTGTCATACGCCCTATGTCCCAAAATAAGTGTCGTCTTTAGCTTCTAGCAAAAGTTAAGGATAAGTGGAGCTGTACTCCACTTCCCTACAATGTCCCCATGTGCCCTAGTTACTATTCATGAGGTATTAATAACTAACTCATACAAGAACTATTTTGGTCTCCTCCACCAAGGCTTTTTCTGGACTAGCTGGCCAGGAATCTGAAGCAAGCATCCCTTGGGCTAGAATGGTGTGGTGGGCAGCAGTACCGCCAAAAATCCAGTGCTTCGCTTGGTTGGTTGGCCATGACTCGATTCCCACGGCGGATTTTTTAATTCGTCAAAGAGTTCCCATTTCTGACCCACAGCAAATTTGTGCTCTCTGTGAGTCTGATCTGGAAACATGTTCTCATCTCCTCCTTTCTTGTTCTTGGACATGGTCCCTGTGGTGCTTAGTTTTCCGGTGGTGGGGTGTTAGCACGGCAATGTCTAATAGGACTGCCCAACTCTTGACTATGTGGGATGGTATTTGTATGGGGAATCCCGACCGCCGATGATGGCTGAGGGTCTGTCTCATTACTCTGGCTTATTTGGCTCACACGCAACACGAAGGTTTTTAGAGAAGAATCAGCAACCCTGGAGGGTGTTCTGCTCAAAGTCCAACTTTGGACCTTCTCTTTACTCCGTTCAGAGGAGGTTTCAAATGATGTCTCTTTTGAAATGTGGCTTTCAAACCCACATTCCTTTTAGTCTCTTTCTTGTTCAGTTTTGTAATCCTGAGGGGGGCTTTTCCCTCCCCCTCCTCTTTTATGAAAGTTTTATTTATGATAAAAAAAATGCATAATTCACTTCCTTACGAGGAGGAACGTGTACACTTATTTTGGAACATTCATTTTAGGGAAGTAGGGCACTTATTTTGGAACAGGGGCAATATTATTTGTCAATCAGAGTAAATTTGATTCCAACTTGATTGTATTTGCTTGTAACTTGCTTGTCAATTACAATGAGGTTCCTAGGGAACAATAGAAATATAAACCAAACTAGGAAACCCTAATACACAAATCTAAACCCTAATGGGCTTTCCATAATACTAGCCCTAATGGGCCTAACATAATAGGAACCCTAATTTACCATGATTGACATTATTAATTATCTGAATCGAAAAGGCTATAATAATTGTTTCCCTACAGTGTCAAATCTTTATATACAAAACAAATTTGGTTGTTTGTTGATGGTATTGTTTTCTTCCATGAATTTTCTTTTTGACCTGTTATATTACAATGTGTTAACTGTTGATATAAAATGCAGTGGATTGGCCACTCATGTAAAAGGATTATCTGTGCCATGTGAACTAATATATCACTGAAGTTTTTCTGTCCTTTTTATCCCAGGTGGATGAGTTTTCTCGCACCAATGTACCAAGCATTTGGGCGGTTGGTGATGTTACCAATCGAATTACCCTTACCCCTGTGGCGTTGCTGGAGGGAACCTGTTTTGCAGTATGCGTTTCTTCTGGGTCTTCCTTGACTACTTTTGTTATTTTGCAATGGTTTTGTCAGTAAATCATGAGAAGTACTCAACTGGTTTTAAGTTGTTTAATTACCTGCAGAAAACTGTTTTTGGTGGGGAACCTAGCAAACCAGACTACAGAAACGTACCCTGTGCTGTTTTCAGGTATCAGTTTCTCACCATGTGAATATGCTTCTCTTGTCATTGGATACCTCTCCATTTAAACATATGTTTCATAAATATCTACTTTTTATAGCCTAGCAAGTGAAATAGTATATGCACTCTGCCTTGGGTCCTATTATTTTCACACCATAGACTGCATGACAGAACATAGTTAAGAACCTCTTCAATTAACGAAATTAATCTGTTGGCCATTGTTATCCTACAAACTAGAGCAAAAGAACTTAATTTTCATGAGCAAAAAAAAAGCTTTCAAACATTTTCTTATGAAATTCAATTATCGATTGAATTAATCAGTACATATTCATGACCATGACTCGTATCATTTTGTAAAGTTGTAGAAGTCTTGTTACTGCCATTCTTGTGTAGTCGGCTGGACATTAGGATATGTATGCACATCTGTATGATTACTGATCATATTGCAATTATATCTTGGTTGCCACTTGGCACATTATGTTCATATTTTATTCTTAGAATGCAGTTGATATTGCAATTATATGATGCAGCTGATCATATTGCAATTATATCTTGGTTGCCACTTGGCACATTGTGTTCATATTTTATTCTTAGATTGCAGTTGATATTGCATTGGACTTCCATTATTGTTTAAAGACGATAAATTAACTTGCCATATATTGGTCTTTTTGTGTGTTAACATTTAACCATGCACACTAGACTTGAGACATCCAGTGATGACAAATGCTGTGATTCTTCAATTTACAATCCATTTGCATGTGGTTAACTTGTGTGTTGCCGTGGCTTCACAGCATACCCCCTCTTTCTGTAGTGGGCCTTAGTGAAGAAGAGGCAACAGAGCAAGGAATGGGTGATGTATTGGTTTTCACATCAGCCTTCAACCCAATGAAGAACTCCGTTTCTGGGTATGTTTGGATGACTTAAAACCGTAATTACCTGTGTGAGGGTTATCATTTTATCAAAGAATGTCAAATCATACACCAATGGTTTCTCCCTGTAGGCATTGGGTAAGTTGTGAGCATAAAGTTGTCTTTGATCCACTTGGTTCCTGAGGGTGAAATGGGTTTTGACATCTTCACTTGATTTCTAATGTACAATGGATTCGTAGAGATGATCTTGAATCACTTGAATTCTGTTATGCTATTATTGTTTCTACAGGTTAGAAACATTCTGCAGAGGCATTCTTTTAGAATCATACACAGAAACATGCAAAATATAGGAATGAGGAATATCTTCAGCATATATTGGGTTTAATAAGAATCTTAGGCACAAGGTTCTATTTTTAGTGATCAGGGATCAATTCATAATGACTGATGATGCATTTATGTATTCATGCTTGCCAGCTATATGATTAAACTCTGAACATGTTTTAGTCATTCCAAAGGTAAGATAGGCTAAATTCATCTGATATTGCCCGAAGATGTTTTTTTTTCATTTTACATGTAAAATGTCTAATTGGTATATCTTTTACTGCATTTGCTTGTGTCTATCTTCTTTGACCTTTGCCCATGTAATGTATCTGTGTTTATGGCATCTGAGATCGCCCATGTTTCTTTCTACTATGTAGACGGCAAGAGAAGACATTAATGAAGCTTATAGTTGATGCTGATACGGATAAAGTTATTGGAGCATCTATGTGTGGACCAGATGCAGCTGAGATTATGCAGGTATGTGTCTTATTGTAAGGTTTTTGAATTATCTAATAAATTGGTCGAACTAAGTGCTCCTAATTTTGTCAATAAGTTTTCAATTAAAAGAGCTTATAAGTTCCAACTTAGCAACTTAAAAAAACGTTAGGGTCTCCAGCTTATAAGCTATAAAAAGCTAGTTTGATCAAGAAAATGATTCTTATGCCATTCTAGACTCTACTTGTACGTCATTTTTTAAGCCAATCCAAACACCCTCTTAGTTGATTTTGTTTTGTTGGTTTTCCCATTATGAATTGTGATTCTTGCATCTCTAATCTCATTAACTTTGGAATATGATGCACATTATCTTACTTCACATAATAATAGCAGACTTTGTCTCCAATTACGTTATTCACGCTGCCGTACTCATTTCATACTATTATCCTCTTGTGTTTTGTTTTCTATCTGCAGGGAATAGCTATTGCTCTCAAGTGTGGAGCCACCAAGGCCCAATTTGACAGTACCGTGAGTCTTGCTTTCTCTCCACCTGGCTTAGAAGTCATTGTACTCACACAAATTACCTTCTTCATTCGCTCCTAATAGTTTCACGGTGTTTAAAGAACTTGTTTACCTTCCCGTGCTTACACCTCCAATCCTAGCTAGTTTTGTAGTATCCAGTTCACTGTTATAATTTTAGCCCACCATGGTAGGTACAAAACATGAGGTGATCAAAGCAAACAAAGTGAATGTGCAACACAAACATCTACGCTTAAATATTTGTTCATAAAAACAGAATAGTTGGATTTCCAGCTTATTCTTATGTCTCCATTGCATTTTGCTTTGATGTCAATACATGCTTGCCAGTACTGACCATTTATTTGACCTTGTACTACAGGTTGGGATACACCCATCCTCGGCTGAGGAATTCGTGACTATGCGAACACTGACCAGGCGCATTACCGTACCAAAAACAAATCAGTAAATATCAAGGGAGTCAAACGATATTGACATTTGGGATTTTAGACATCAAAAGAAGGCATTGTTTTGTTGAAATTGTTTTGGCCGCGACAAAAGCACTTGCAGCATCAATTCTGAATCAACTTCTATAGTTGTGAACATGAAATTTTATTTGAATTTTGAGACATTGAAGGGATTTATATCTTCATCGTGCTCAACTTGCCAATTGCCATCATCCCAAACACACTCTAAAGAGGGTTTTTCATCCCCAAAAATAAAACAACTTATGAACCTACGTCAAAATATTTCTTCCACTGTATTTTTCAATTCAATATTCAGGGTTTCTTGTTTTGGCCCTCAGCTTGATTCGTGTAGTTGTTCGATACTCACTTTTAGGTGATAAAAAAAACTTGCCTAAGGTTTGAGTTTGGAGCATGGATGCGAATCTAGTATATTTCAAGATATGTGCCCTACACTAAGAATCAAGATCAATGATTCTAGAAAATGTTCGTATGGTTGGTTGACTAACACATCCAACATGTAAATGTTTATCTTGAATGTAGCAGCAAATAACACAGCGCGGCAATCACAGTATATCACCAACTGAGGATAAAATGAATAAAATTTCATTATTTAGAATCTTCCGATGCCTTCCCATTCGAGAATTACCTTAACCGATGAATATAATAACAAAAAACAAACAACCAATGGGTACAAGAGAGCAACCTTTTCAATTTCATGCCTAAAATATCGATGGCACTTATGGTGGTTACGAAATTAAGTAATTTCCTCTCGAGCTTAATCAAGCTTGACATTAGAATATAAAAGTGTGTCCCTTGTAAGCTGCATATTTAGAAGGAAGTAAACCTGCAACGAAACATATACAGACCAATCAATAATTAAGTATTAGAATCTGTAACAACATAATAACATTCCTCTTATCTTGCCAGATAAGAAAAATCTTAATATATGTTTCAATCGAATAATTTTAATCCATGTTTCAGATATATGTTTTCTCCTACCTTCCATTTGTGAACTCTAATAATTAAGTAGCAAAATGGAAGCCACTAACCAATAGTTCTCTAATTATCCAAACTTTTATATTCATATAGAAGATGAAGCAGTTAATAGGCCTTGATGCTGCTAGTTTCTGATTAGTTTATAGAGTATAATAAGCTTAGTTTAGATGCAAAATAGCTTCTTTTCTTTCTCCTAATTGATCGAAGAGTAACTATATATTATTAGTCCTAGAACACAGGAGACTTCCTATCTTGATTCATTATGCTTCCTGCTGCTTTCAGCGCACATAAACAACTTGTTTGGTCACAAATTGTTAACTAACAAACTTCTCTGCAAATTTAATTAAGGCATAAAGGTAGATGTCGAATCTTACCCCCAAGAAAGTTGCAATAAGAAGAAGAATTCCTGTAACCCAGGCAAGGATATTTCTAACCAGAAGAGCTTGTATGATAATTGCACTAGATTTACTTTTCTTTTCCTCCAACCAGCGTGCATAAGGATGGGAAGTAAACATCACATTCAACATCTTTTCTGACTCTAGACGAGGAGTTGTATTGCAGATGATGACTCCAACAATTTCACCTGCCAATTGTTAATAACATAATTAGATCACGGATTAAGACTGTGAATGACAACAAGCTTCCCCTTTGAGGACTGACGAGGCAAACACTAATGAGAATTAGAAAGACAGCAGAAAGTCATTCAAGAAACAAAAGCTGTAATTACAGAAGGGTACTAGTAACACAAAACCAGTTCTTCGACTTTTGAACCTTGAGGCTAATTTCACTTTTGGTTCAATTATTTATTTCCTTTTTACTAAAATAGGCCATGGTTCTCTAGCAATTAAGGCAAAGGAAACTTAGTCATACAATATTAGTAAAAATCATCAGGTATATTAGACACTCGTTTCTTCCTCCATAGCAAGATCATTCATTTTGTCCAGAATAAGAAAGTTTACCTTTGTATGCTGTCTGCAACGAATCAAATATCTTGGACAAAACAGTAAAAAGAAGTGTCATTCCCTGATCAGCGACACCATTGAGTCCATGTTTCTCTTGCAACACCTACAACATTATACTAGAAATTGATACCCTGGCATATGAAGCACATTCATTGCGTCCAATATATGCATGTACATGTGTGCCAGCAGCGTGCAAGTTAATCTAAGGAAGCTGCCTTTTTTAGCTAAGTAGTTATTCCTTAACTGCACTACAAGCTTTCTGGGAAACAAAAATGCCTCAAGATCTTACTAAATACAATAAACCTTGTGGAAAGCATCATTCATCAATATGCACACATATGCAGCTTTAACCTATTAGAAAGAAACTTGCAGCAGATTAAATAACATATTTCTAAATTTTATGATGTCAAAAGAAACATATATTACTACCTTAATGCCATTAAACGATCCTGTCAATAACTCAGCTGGACTTTTCAGACTCTGTGAGACATCTTCATGCATCTCGATGGCCCTTTTGATGTTGTGAATGAGAGACACTAGACCTGTTGTAAATTCCCTGTCTGCTCTCTGTAAGAGAAAAGTTGTAACAACTCCATTAAGAACTTGATAAATTAAAAACTAGACATATTATTTAAAATTCAAAACTAATTGCTTAGTAGAAGTGAAAAGTACAGATAAGCATACAGTTATTTCAGAAAAGATGCATACTTGCATTATAAAAGATACAAATTCGACTTGGAAGGAAAAAAATGTTGATTGCATTTTCTATGTAATTTCAGAAGCTATTTGTTATTGAATCTTCAAAATTTAAAACAGCTCATGTGAAAATATTACTGACAATTATAAGGTTTAGACTCTTAAACAAGTGGCTCAAAATAAAAGGAAAAGATAATGGCATGATATTAGATGAATATGTTATTATACTACAGCAAAACTAAAATGACATTTGCCGGAAACTCTAAGAATTTGAATCAACCAATATGTATAAAGGAGTAAGAAGAAAAACTTTTTTAGTCAATAAAGGTAAACTTGAACATATACATTTTGAGCACAAAACTAGGAAGTACAGAAATATTTGAAATGATTTGGGAGAAAAAGTTTGCAAAGGAGTACTCTAACAGAAAAACATGAATCTCACAAATAACATATTTCAAAAAAAATACCAAAAAAAAACATTAGGTTCCTTGGGAAGACCTCTGATAAGTGAAGATCCAAACTAGCACCAGTTGACAATGGAATAGTCAACTCTCCATTCAATGGTTTCATATCGTCTACAGCGTATGACCCTCCCAACCAAGATGCCTACAAAGAATAAAATAATCCGGAATCGCACATATAAGTAAAACTGAACAACGACATGAAAGAAGTTCAAACATTACAGTGCACTAGACAGAAAAGGGGTCAGCATCACTGACAAAATCACTTATTTCTTTGTCGGTGCAATCTGCTTGAGTTGGTTCGTTTAGAGAAGCTACGGAGATTTCATCATCTGTTAGAAATTCAAATAATACACAAACGACATCATAAACATGTGATAACTCAGAAACCCTTAGTAAGGTCATACATAATATCCACATCAACGAACATGAGGTACCTGGAAGTTCAATATCAGTTCTACTCAAGACAGCATTAACCCTGCTCTTCAATGCACTGTTAAACAGTACATTTTCCTTGCCAGCCACAAACTTTGAATCTGCATAGCAGCAACTATCAACAAATCATGCGTGCACTAAAAAAGCTTCAGTTTAAGATGAATTCTTTGCATGAGCGCAAACCTTCTAATCCACTGACTTCCAACATAAAAACAGCACGAGGTCTATCAAATGGGTTGGGGGAGAGAACCTCGTTTAACTGCATAAAAACAAACCAAAAGTGATGACAAATAAATAAAGATCATGTAGCTATTAAATAAACAATTTAGCAGACTAACCTTTTAACAGCAAAGAATGTGAAGAAAACTAAGAAAATATGATTTCACAAATCCCATCCCACTGACCTTAGAAGAACCAGACGCTGTAAGAGCCACAGATGGTGCATGACCAAGCAAGATTGATACTGCAGCGCCAACTTCAGGAAGTTGCATCAAATCATTCTGCAAAGTTGGAAAATATAAAATAAAAATAGTTGCTTTAATCAATCATGATATTATACATGCCTGGCGTTTTAGGATATGTTAATAAAACCCCAGTAAATATAAGCTCGATCGACCTTTCCAGAAATACTGAAACCACAAGACTTCTGTATAAATATATAAAATAAATACGTTCCAAGATTTGCACACACTTCAGCACCATCATGACTTACTAGAAACAACTGAAAACTATTTCTCAAGACATTAACCCTCTTCTTAAATGATATAACAAAAAAACTCAGGACTTCCAATGGACAAGGGAAATTGAATCACTATTCTGTTTCCACTGTTCTTACAATTCCTGGACCACAACAAGGTGACAAAAAATGAAGTGACTCAATTCAAATTAGCCACCCCAAAAAACCAACAACAGACACCTGATGATCTCAAGATTGAACACCTCAAATTACAACCAAACACTCACCTTTACAAACCTAATATTTTTTTTTCCATCTCCACACAAAGCAAATTAATGGTAATGCATCTATGTTCAGATTGCCCAGCCCAGTGTTAGATAATTCAGATTCTTATCCATGTTCAGATTGCAAAAACATGATGTGTTTCAAGATCAAAACAAGGCATATGTATGTACCACATCTATGTGCATAGCAAAAATACAAAAAAAAAAAATGTCATAGTCGTGTTATTAAGCTCAATTTCAAAATAATTCATATTTTTCCCTACAAAACCAGACGAAAGGTAAATTTGGAGCAAAATTAAGCATATCGGAGAATGACAATGCTAAATCCGAACTCTAAAACCAATACAATCCAAAATTCAAACAAAAAACCAATCGAATTAGAAGATGAATATTAGATTGAAATGAACACAAAAATTACCTCAATTGCATCATTAGACGATCGAGAGCGAAGGAATTGACGATCGGGGCTGTCGATGAAGAAAACTGTACCGGTACTTTGAGCCTACACAGAAATTTTCGAAATCAATAAGCAGATCCACATTCATAGATGAGACAGAGAGATAGAGAGAACAAACCCTAGCTTGAAGACCGAGGAGCGAAGAGAGAAGGAGAAGATGGATCATGGCAGTAGCCATTGCAGAGACGAGAGATCTGTTGGTTTGGGTCTCTCTGGCGATCAATCACAGCTTCAGAGAAGCATTAAAACGATGTCACTGACGGTGTCGTTTTATGTTTTTGGCTCCTAACTGATTCGACTAAAAATAATTAGAAAAGGTCATATAATAATTACTGTACGACAAAATATTCTAATGGTAACGTTAAATTCTTGTTTTTTGTTCATCGAATATGATATTTTTCATATAAATGGTAGACTTAGAGTAGATGTCAGGACTCACAATTAGCACGCACATATAATATGAGTAATTCAAATTACGGTGTAATTGACGAGAATTTTATTTTATTAGGTGTATTTGAAATGCATTATTTTACTACTGTCAATTTTATTTTATCAATTTATCTTGTATATGTTTTTTTAGGGTGAAACAGATTTTATTAATTAAATAACAATTAACCAGGTACTAAAGTCGGACAGTTGAAGCTACAGATAGTGGAACAAATCTCTTACCATAATTCCAGCTACTGTTTGTTAAAGTAAGATTGTCCAATTCGTGAGCCAATTGATTACGAGCTAAATAAATAAAAACACATGTTCCGATAGTGGATAGTGTGCAACACCCATCGCTGATAATTCTTCCAAAGTTGTTCATCTCAACCCGTTTAACATCATGTAGAGCCACGACCTCCACCTCATGCGAATGGAGAAACTCTGTGATATCGCTGCAAAATGCTTTACACATGCATCCATCATAACCCCGGAGTCCAATCGACTCGAACCAATTAACATCATACAGAGTCACGGCCTCCACCTCACACGGATGGAGAAACCTCGTGATCTTGCTGCAGACCGCCTTAAACCAACTTCCTCGATCAATCTTAGCTAATTGATGAGTCACATAATTATACGAAAGACTATTGCAAATGGTGCCTCCAAAGATGTTCACATCAGTCCGTTTAGCATCATGCAGAGCCACGGCCTCCACCTCATATGGATGGAGAAATCTCGTGATCTTGCTGCATAATGCTTTAAGCAGACCTCCATGATATCCCCGGATACCAGTCAACTCGAACCTTTGTCAATCACGAATCCTTAGTAATCCAAGTTTTCTGAGCTCTTCGTGCTTACCATGGTCAGCTAATTGACACCAGAGAACTCCCGATCCCTCCCAGTATCGAGTCATCCAACATCGGTTGGGCACCGGGAAAACATACTCAACTAGATCAGATTTCAGGTGCCAGAACTTCCCCGCCCAACCACCGATGACCCCCTCCCTAACCCGTCTCCCCTCACATATAATATCGAAATAATAGCCCCATATTCTTTCCATTCCGTCCCTCCCTGTTCCGCAACTTCCCTCTCCTTGTCCCGGTCCCTTCGCAGTCACCGTCCCTGCCCCGATCCACCTCCAATCACCTCCCAGATCCCTACCTACAGCAATCCCGCAACCCCAACTCGCAGCAGCCTTGCAACCCCAACCTGCAACAGCCCCACAACCCCAACTCACCCATGCTGCACCTCTCCCAGCCTCGTCAGAGCGACCTGCAACCCAAACGACGTCGGCCGCTGCCGCGACCTCCTCCCCGACACCCGCCTTGCCTCGCGCCTGCTCCTCCTCGAACCAGACTTCTCCTGTCGAACCTTGCCTCGCCCCAAACTCGTTGGAACGACCCCTTCAATCACAGACTAATCGGTTCGGCACCCCCAAAACCAGATCTGCTTCGTCCTTCAGCACCGGTGTCGCGTCCACACCTACCGCCGCACCACCCAACCTCTCGCCGGACGTTGATAACTCGCAGACGTTGCCGCCGCAAGACTTCGCCAATTTGGCGAAAACCCTAATCGCCCAAAGGGACGCAGGGTATAGACCGCGTTAGTTAGTTTTTATAAATGTATTATTTTAATCAAAGAACCTATATAAATTTGTAATTTCTATCAAAAACTAATTCATACTTGAATAATTTCAGGAAAAATGATAAAAATATGTCTTATATTATTACATTTTTGCAAGAACATGTCATGTAGTTTATTAATTGCAAAAAAATGTTGTTTCATTTGATTTTTTTTTACAAAATAATTATTGATGGTAAAGGCAATTTCGTTATTTACACACATTTTATAAAAAAAATATCATAATTCACCGTACACTTTTTCATTAAGAAGTACAAACATGTTTTTTCCCATAATTTTATTACAAATAAACCAAATTTATTAAATAGATAAGTAACTCACATGGGAAAATGAGTGCAAAAACTCACACATATAGATTATATGGATTAAATAGTACTAAAATTCAAGACTTTGAAATAGAGGACAATAATAAAATATTATTGTGTGAGGTTCGATAGCAGACACGAAATAAGACACCGACAAGGAGGGGAAGTAAATCAGATTCCGATAGTCATGTGAGTGATGTTAATAACATTATATGCTACAGAATCGTCCAACACTAAATTTGACAATCTCCTCCTCTACTACTACTACTACTATTATTATTATTATTATTATTATTATTAATTTTTCTTCTTTTAACATTTATTGTTAATAATGGTAGGAGACAGAAAGGAGGAGCTGCGGCTTTTGGATATGAAAACGGACCCACCGTCCCATACGGCTGCGCCTTCCCTCTCCGGCAACGCGTGCTTCACTGTCCTCTCTCTCCTCAGGCTCAGAATGTTATCGATGGAGAGAGAGAGAGAAGCTGACAACACTAATGTAATCATGACTACTTATATGCTCTCATTCATGTGTATCATTATCTTTGAATTATGTTGTTTTTTCATAATTACTTTGAGTATATTCTGATTTTTTTTAAATAAAAGTATTATTGTACTATTATATGATATCAGCATCTAATAAATGAGCAAGGGACGAAAAATATGGGAGAAACGTTAGTACATATTTGAGGTTGAAGTCTCACGTCCGAAATACAAAATATAAGAAAAATTTATATATACACTAGATCTTAAACCCAATAAACTAGTCTTTTGTGTCAAATTTAGGTTTTAATGTATATGTGGGTTTTTCTTGTATGTTCCTTCTGGGTAAGGCCCAGATTTTTCCAACTCTGATATCAGTGTCTTGGTTCGGTATACTCTCCTGGTTAAGTGGGTCGGATACTCCTACAGTTGGTAAGACCAATACCTTATCAGGACCATGATCGACTCCTCTTAGGGTG
>JAYMTP010000260.1:32500-38988 GCA_036897365.1 Geranium brycei | reverse complement strand
GAATGAAAGTGAGGGGCCTACAACAATGACAGAGCGTCCCGAATAATCGACTCGTTTGCCAAGCAGAGTCTCACGAAACCTTCCCATAAAGAAGAAAGATTGACAGAGTCTCACGAAACCTTCCCATAAAGAAGAAAGAATAGGATCGTCGTTGGTCCGTCCTTATGACTACACTTATGGATGACTGCCCGCTGATGGCTCAATCATCTACTGACGTAATAACAAAATCTACTTTGTTAGCATCTACTTTGTTAGCATCTACTTTGTTAGCAGACAGGGAACTACTATTGACACAAAATAGTCTGATTTAGGATAGCTCAAAATAACCAAATATTAACTTGAACTAATTGATATTCGAAAATGGAGACTCTCTTAGGGCACACTTACTCTATTTATGTTCAGACAGGTGTAACGAATCCCTACCCTAATTCGGATAGCTAAACGATCAGGCAACAGAGAAGCCAAGCCATGAGGGAATATTTCATACTTACCTAAACCAGACATTTAGATACTAGCTCTCAAACAAGAAGTTGTGAGTCCGAGCAAGTCCCTCCTTACTCTTCGTTCCTTAGGCTGAGTCTAGTGTCCCTTCGTTCCTTACTCTTCCCTTCGTTCCTTACTCAACTCCCATTCATTGCATTAAGGAAAGGAAGCAGCCACGCACCTTTGACCCCAGACATAGACTTGACCTGGATTTCCGATCTTAGGCTACGGTCTTGCCATTTCATCTTCATCCCTACGTTTCTCTTGCCATTGAATCCCTACCTTGCCATTGAATCCCTACGTTTGCACTTGCCCCTACGTTTCTCACCTCAGATCTGGTAAGCGCTCCTAGTCGTGGGAAATTCCTTCCTTGCCAGATCAGCGAACCTAGGACAAAGTGCTAACGCGTTTTTAAACCTCCTCAACAAGTCACTCTTTTCCCTTTCTTTCCTCTTCTAAGTCACCCTTATTTAATGTTGTAAAGGGCAACTACGTCCCATGGGTTGAGTGATCTCTTTCTTGGGTTACAAGATTGGAACGACCTACGGTCTTAGCTACTCCAGACCCAGTGTCTTAGAACTCAACTTGTGGCCGAGGACATAAGCCAATTGCATTTCCAACTACTACGTATAAGCCAATTGCATTTCCAACTACTACGTAATAGTTGTATACTTCATCACCTTACAGCCACTTTTCTTTTTGAGTACCTGACCTGAGTCTATCTAAGTCATTCCATTAGTCCTAGAGTCCATTCTCGTCATGATCGATCCTAGTCCCTCCGGCACTTTACCTACTCTACTTAAGAGTCTTGGTCCTCTATAGAATGAATAGAAGTCTTTCGCGTAATGGGTCACATCGTTGCCCAATGTATATTACTTATCTGCTGTGTAAGGGTAATGAAAGACTTTATATGATGGAGTTTACAGACTCTGCTAAGGAAAAAGAAATGCCGTATATAGAATAAGAGTCTATTTGCCCTTCTAAATAAGATCATAAGAGTCGATTTGCCCTTCTAAATAATACCCTTCTATATGATTGACAGGAAGCAGTTCAAACGTAGTTGCGTAAGAGGCCAAGTGAGAGGTTGAATTCGACACATCCGCTTTCATTCCGTCATAGTGAGGCTCATAAGGCAGAAAAAGCCGGAAGGGTTTGAAAGAATAAGAGGGCTCAGAAGGTCCTAGCAATAAGAGATTAGCTTTGCAATAAGAGATTCTGCAATAAGAGATTCGCTTTGTTGACATACTTGGTGAGCGAAGCTTTCTAGAAGCCTAAGGGTTCGAATGAGAGAAAGATCCAGTAGGAATGGAACCTACGAACAGTAGGAATTGAACCTACTAATTCACCAGCTGAGTCACTACACTAGTTAATAGCGCTTGCGTGAACAACTTCTTCTTTCATGTTGGATTCAGGTAGAAAACTTCTACGATAGCTCCTACCTTCCTATCTACGTCCTACCTTCCTTAAGCTGACATACATCATTTGTCTAGTATAAGCTGACATCATTTGTCTAGTATACTTAGTTTGCCTAGTGTTCAAGGATTCGGGCAATGTAACTTCAAAATCCTATTCTATTGGCTATTGAGAATTGGGATATTTTGATTCTGCTTTTCCAGAATTGCTTCTTTCTGTGCCTGCACTTATTATGTTATGTAGATGATGGACTATAAAGAAAAGGTATTATTATTATAGAAAAGGTATTATTATTATACTGACCATGGCATAAAACAAAGAAGAATGTCCTAAGATAGCATAGGTGCTCTTTCTCCCGCTCCGATTGAGTCGAGTTTCTGCTTGGCTAGGGCGCTGGAAAAGAAGTCATTAAAGCGAGCTACCGTGTCCTTATCCGAACCACTACGTACTCCAACAAGGGAGCCACCCCGTATCTACTAAAGAAAGATGGATTTGTTTGGCACCTGATAGCGCAAAAGATGGATGCCTTTCAGTAACAATTTCCTACTTCCCTTCTCAAAGACACGCGAGCCAGCCTAGAACTACGCACATGCTACTTCTTCGAAATCGCTCACACCTTACCGGGCGAGAAAGAGATACCTGCAGTCTTGTCTATCAACTACAGTAATCAATACCTCTAAGTCGAGCGACTACGTACCTTTAGCGACTACGTACCTTTAGCGACTACGTACCTTTTCCTATTCGTTTCCTACCTTTCCTTACCTTTCCTTTCTTCTTAGTCTGATCCGGACACTCAAGACCGACCTCGGTTCTTGGCTTTGATCCAATTCTGAAGCTCGTTTGCTCACTAGCCGATGTCATTTTCAATTGACTTAGTTAGAAAAGTATGGAGATTTGAAGTAGCAAGAAGTTTCTTTACGGGTAGTGGTATATACGATACATATTTCTTTTAGGACTTTCCCTGTAACTAGAAAGATCATAAGAGAAGAAAGATCGTAGCGTAGAAAAGAAAGAACGTTTTGATTCGAGGCGAGATCCCTTGAATTGTGGGAGGAATTGAGAAGAGATGCTTGCTTTTCATTTGAAAGGAGTATGCCCAGTTAAGAGGAAAGAGGTTATCAAAGGGCTCGCTCTGAAAGAGGAGAGATGGCATAGAATAAGCTACTGGTCTCAGGTGCAAATGACAAATGGGCAGTGAATCAATACCTGTCATTCTTAGGATAAGCAGTCTCCGCTTTTACAGGTTCTGCTGTGAGGGAGGTTTGTGTTCTCTTCGTTCACTGTGTTCTCAAAGATCAGATGTCACGTAAAAAGTGAAAGATAAGAGATTCCATGGCTACGTCCCTTGTGAAAGAAGAATCAAAGGCTCTAGCGAGTATCGATGAGTTTTAGCTCTGATCTTTAGAAAATATATGCCTTTATGCGATCAGAGTTTCAAGCTTTCAGGCGGCTGATCTATGAATATATATAGAAAAGCTTTCTCTTTCAGGGCTTGCTACCGGGCAAACAAAGGAGCAAGTGGAGGCGACCGATACTAAGATAGAACACTAAAGTAAAGGGTTTAGATCTAGCTACGTAATGCTTGAGTGACGGGATGAAAGGTGTAGTTACGTCAGTTCCGACTTCATAGCAAGATACGGATTCAAAGTCCACTCGATCAGATGCTTACTTAGCTGCAACCAACCCTGTGGAGTCAAGGAGAACCCTCTCAACAGCAGCTACTTCTTCCTTCCTCTCTTGCAAATCCTGTTACTGATAGATGAAATAGAGCGTCACGCGAGTCAAGATCAGCGTAAAGCGATGCGGAAGAAACGAAACTGAATCTGCTTCATCAACAATCCACAGCGTAAAAGTCCACTAGATGCTTCGATGCCTTTTGAGATGCCAGTTGTGTGTCGGGTATGGCCCCAGTCCCACTGAAAGGGAACAGGAAAGCCCGGTATGGTTTTGCTCCACTTTAGCTGTATTAGCCTACTCAGTAATTCCGAACAATAGAACAAACGAACAAACCAACAACAATAAGACCCTCGTAGAAAGAACAGGAAAAGGAGACATACATTTTTATCAAACAAATACTGGAGGAGCAAGACTTCTTTACCACGTCACACGATAGTAGTTGCATTATGATCAAGCCCGGGATCCTCTTCAAAGTAGGAAAGTGGAATATCAGAAGAGAAGGAGACCCACCCCAGAAACAAGAAGAGAAGGAGACCCCAGAAATATCTTGTCAGTTACTCCGTACCATAAGCTTTTCTGTAATCGACGTAAGGTAAGCGGAATGCTATGCTTGCTTTTCAATGCTAAAACTATCTCTCAATCGAGAATTCCAAGAAGTCTGTCTGAATGAGTACAGACAGGGATTTGGAATATATCTTTATTTACGCAAATTCTCCTACCTCTGCTTGTTGCGAGTAAAAAGCTTGCTAATAGTATCTTAAGATCAATGGCCGAATGCGAAGGATGCACTAAGTAACTACCAACCCTCAAAGTTGCCTAAGCACAGAAAGAAAGGAAGGAACTCGCCTTTATTTAATGTTGTAAGGGTGAAACTTTGAGGAAGGAACTCGCTTTTACTATTTGTTTGTATTTGATACATGGGGAATTGAATTGGATTTGTAGACCCCACACACCTTACAAGACTTATGCTCACTACACTCTTGATCAGAAACTAGCCAACTCCGAACAAGTTATACAACTCTAAGAAAGACACAGACTGCAAAGACGAAACTCCTTTCAACTACGAAGTGAGGGGTGACGTAGATGACAGTGCCATTGAAGAGCTGAAGCACGAGAACCAAAAGAACATAGGTACAAGCCACCAGATTCACGCAAATATTCTTCTTCTTCTTTAGATCAATAAATACACAATAAGTAGGATATAAAGTTACGGAACTATAGGAGCTAACGGAGTCTCTTTCCTAAATCCCACTATTAGATATTAGAGCCTATATTACTCTTTTCTTTTTCCTTCCACTAAGGCTTCAACAGAATAAGAGTATCCAATTGAACAAAAAGGGTAGGTAGCTCAATAGATAGGGGTATTGAATGAGTCCGCTAGCTAGCTTCCTCGAAAGAAGCACAAGAGTAACGCGCCCGGAATCGAACCACTCCCTTCGTTCTTAGTTAGGGGTATGGGTATGTTCTCAAGGTATCTAGTTCTCGACTGGAAGGTATTTCTATGTTAATATGCTTTCTTTCTTGTATTCTTTCGCTGCTTTCGCTGCTTCCGCTGCTTTTCGCGCTTAAGTGTTGGGGCGTTTGAGTGATCTATCTGTCTATCTGTCTCAAATAGAGATGGGGAAGGTGTTCAGTCAGTAAGGTCTTTTCCTTTTCACAAGTAAAGCCGAGACAGGGTATCGAGATATCAAGCAGATGTAGATGCAAGGAAATCCTACTCAACAATTAATCAATTATTCGCTATTCAATATTCAATTCATTCCCCGGGTACCAAACAAGGTAGAAAGACTTGGTATTACACATTAGCCGGTCGAAACCAAGTAAAGGAAGGGACCAGTAAGAGGAATGACTCAAGTCACTCGGTGAGGGAACGAAAGGTGAGGGATTGTTGGAATGTATATGGTAATGTAATTGGCTCCCTTCGGTTAAAGCAAGCCCCTGGAATGGTTGAAGGTAGCTCTCGCCTATTCAATCAACCACAAAGACCTGTTTTTCAAAAGGATGAGAGTTGAAATCAATAGCCAGCTCCCTGTGGGCAGTGTCTTCCAGTTCTCCCTGTGTCTTCTTGCCACCCAGATGGAATGTATGAAACATACCCGATGTCCTTTGTGTACTCTCTTGATTCATGGGTTTTGACTACTTACTCTCTTGATTCATCTTCTGGGTTTTGACTACTCTCTTGATTCATCAACTGGCTTGGCTTTTCCGTTGAATTTCCTTCTTTTCCTTAGTCTCCCTTGCGAGCTTCCTTTGTCGTTTGAGTGAGCCTTAGCTAAACGTAGGCATACGGTCATGGTGTCAGCTGTTTGAGAGTTCGGTAGCTCTATCTAGGTGATTTCATTCGATAGAAAAGATGACTTAGTACGGGTAGATGATGTATATCGCCGTTCACTTAAGGTCGAGCTAGAGTCAACTAACTTAGGCTAGAACCCGAAGGTGCTAAGAGTTCAATTAGGAGAATGGAAAAAAGAGGTAGTGTCGATGCTCAGAATATAGGACCCACTCAAGCCAACCCGAGTCAAATCTCTTAGGGGCATTTCCAGATAAGTCTTTGAAATCTATGTTTTCAACCAGAACATAAGTCAGCAGATTTGCTTAGGAGAAAGTTCCCGAATCCAAACAAGAGTTTGATGACCCAGGATTTGTTTAATCAACAGGATCCATTACTAGAGTAATCAACAGGATCCATTTCTAGAGGAAGAGAGTGAGGAATGAAAGAACTCGATTGAAAAGTGCCAGAGAGGAATGCTAATGTGAAGGAATGCCCCAGGAAGAAATGCCCCAGGAAGAGGTTCTATAAGTGTTCGGCTCTCTTCGGAAAACCTTAGGTACGGAGTACTAAGATATAGTTGCCTATGGTACAGAGTTGCTCGACCAAAGGAAGAGGTACAGAGTTGCTCGACCAAAGGAAGAGG
>JAYMTP010000260.1:0-27500 GCA_036897365.1 Geranium brycei | reverse complement strand
GCCATATGTACTGAAATTGTTCGGGAGACATGGTCAAAGTTCGCGGAATTCAAAAAGAAAGAATGAATATTATGGTAGTGGAATAAAATGTTCTTTTTGAGATTCTCACTGAGAATCCAAATCTTATTCTATTTTAGGTGCCACCGTGACGGCTGCAGCACTAGATGGCCCGGCAAGTCTCGCGGTATATCGGCCGGAAGCGAGGCCGAGACGAGGGAATCGAGCAAAGAAAGCTCTTAGGGAGAAGAATAGCCTATTTCAGTAAGAATCCAAAGAAGAGCGCTTTGTTTACCCCTCGGTTTCTAAGTCAGTAAGTAGCTCGCTCGGTTAGTTTCTTTTGAAAGACAGTCAGGCTCGGTTATGAGATTGAGGAAAGTAGCTCCTTATCTCATCTATCTTCTAACTTAATAGAGCATATTTCTCGACTCGTCTTTGAAAGCAAGGGTTCTAAGCAAGGAAAACCATGGCTAATCTAATAAAGTGGTGTTTTGAAACAACAGAATGTCAACTTGCACAGAGCTGTATTTAGGATTGTACGGATGCCCCGGCATTGAGATTGAATAAGAAGGTAACGTCCCTTGGGCTGTACTCTTACGGAACGGATGTAGCTGTCTTTCTTTCTTTGTTTCTTGCTACCCTATTCTTTGTCTCTGAGAGGTCTTTCTCGAGCGTGAAGTCCTTGCAAACCGATTCTTTAGTCGAGCGTGAAGTCTTTTCCTATTCTAACAAACCTTTCGCCCATAGTGCTTAGCCAGTGAGCAAAGGTATCTTCCTTTGCCTCCCGTGTGGATCAGGTCCGTTAGGCGATCCCGCGAAGCCGGTACCCGTAAGGCTAAAGAATGGACTAGGACTGATCTCCTGATTCAAGTTGAAATATGCATTGGATGGATGCCCGGCTGACTCGAACAGGGATAAGGTGCGGTAGCAAAGCAAGCAAAGGAAAGGAAGAATAGCTATCGTTCGTTCTCGTTTGGTACCCGACTTCCACAGTACAGCTACTACGTTCCAACACGCTGGGACCTTAGGCACGCTGGCACCTTAGGCACGCTGGCATGGGACCTCTTGTTAGCTGGCACCTCTCCTAAGGTTAGGCACTAAGTCACCTCTTGTTAGGATAGGACTTGGTGTTCCTGGTTATGGGTACAGGAAAGAGCGTAAATGGCCCAGGTTGATCCTGGCTCAGAAGGGGCTAACTCAGAAGGGGCTAACTCATAGGGCTTACTTTGGCTGGGCTAACTCAGAAGGTGAGAAAGAGCTGGCAGACTCACAAGCACAGGACAGAGGGAAAAGAGAAAGACATGGGTGAACGGCACCCTTGTTTCGTATCTTTCTTTTCTTAATTGACTCTTTCTTTGTTTCGGAAAGGAGCCGGGGACGCAGCCCGGGAACAGGAGACTACGGATTACACTAACTATATGGCCACTTGAAGCTAGCCTAGAGGAGTTGCTGGCTGGCTTAGTACCTTCAAGTCAAGGGATTTCGGATAAAACAAAGGACACTCAAGTGACTCGGGATTTCTTACATAGAAAAAGAAGGTCTCAAGTGGAAGTGCCAACGGACTTAGGACTTTTCTAAAGGATTGGATTAGGGGATCTGGCTCAAATGACAGTTAACGGGCCTGGCTCAAATGACAGTTAACGGGCGGCCATTATAGGGCTTATTCCTCATGTCGGGAGAGGGAAGAAAGAACTCGACCTTCCGGGAGAGGGAAGTGCCGGGTGCCAGGGCTCAAACTACGTTCCTCGGTTTCAAAGGTGGAACATCGGAACAGAAGAAGGTGTTAGTTGGGTTCCTTTGCTTGCTCGGTAAGAACAAATGAGGAACTATCCTTTGTCTTTGTTCGAATCCAACGGGAAGAGCCTTCTTTGCTCTATCTGAAGCTCTATCTGAAGCTCTATCTTTTGCGGATTCGAAACCAATGTCTGGTATTATGGAGTCACCCTTTCGTTCTGTTGCTCGCTCTACAGGGTCAGTCAGTGGCTAAGAAAGTGAGCAAACTATTGCATTTGACTTTGAGATTGTTAGGGATCAAGGCACCAACAGAACAAATCTATAACCAACTGAACCAATCAAGGCACCAACTGATTCAATCTATTTACGTAGATAGATATAATAATATTTCTGATAAGTATATGAATTTTTGTATACTAAATAGGCATCTAAACCACAGAGGGAACATAGGTTCATTTGACCGGTACTTATTATGTGTTATGTCCCGTGCCCTCTCTTAATATGGGTTCCCTACTTAAAGTACGTTCTTTATAACAGCCCCTGTACTTTATGACTTGTTGGACATGTTTGACTGAACAAATCTATTTACGTATATAAGAAGAAGAATATTAGTATACTATAATAGGCATCTAAACCACTGAGGTTAGATTAGTACGGGGGTCCTCCATCTAGTCCAGAACATAAGATAGGAGTATGGTATCTTGCATTTATGGGTCCTTTTCTAGAGTATGCCCTTATTAATTCTTGATTAGGTGCTTTGGGCCGTTCCTTATAAAAACATGGAAGTTAAGCTATGATTGAATTAACTTGAACCATTATTCAAAATAACGAGTGCTATGGGTTCAAATAGAACCTCCCCTCAACAATTGGCTTTCATTAATTATTATTTCACTGATTAATGTTAGCGATCCCTGATCATTGCAGGAAAAACCCTAAGAAGTTCCTAAGCATCAATAGCGGTGAGCATACCTATATATATCAAGTATGTGAATGCATTAACTGTCATTTTTGAGTTAGGGGTGCTTCCTGATGGGATGGGATCATTATGAGTTAGAGGTGGGGAACGGTAACGTTAAATAAGTCAGAATGTGACCTTCTTGTACAGCTGACCATATCAGATTGCTACATATAGCAAGCAGCTGTTGGGATAGCTACATGTTGCAGTAGGGACCATCTCAACTTGCGATAGTTAGGGCCTCGCTTGCTTGTTAAAGTGTTGAGCGCTTGCGCGTTACAATTCAAATCAAATGAAATACTATTATTCGAGGGCTCGGGGCCTTTCCTTATATATAGGGAAGCTGCTTTACTCCTTTCTATTCTTTGAATCTATCAATGGGTCGACAGAATGAATACGCAATGAATCTATCAATGGGTCGTAATAATAACTATTCTATTCCTTTAGCTTATTTTGCTTGTTTGAATCAGTCATTTACTTGTTTGACAATGGGAATGGGTCGACAGAATCACTATTATTGGAATCTATCAAGGGCTCGTTTCTATTCTAATCCTCGGGCGGCTTGTCAGTCATTTGCTTGTCAGTCATTTGCTTGTTTGTATGTGAATGATAATATGAATTCGAGATATAGGGTTTATTCAACGGCCCCTGTTGCCTTGGTATCTGAAATGTTAGATAAGATCAACAATCTTGGTATAGGGAAAACTCATGTTATTAAACCCCACCAGTCGTTAATCATAGCCAGCTATAACTTCTATTCGCTATGTCCTCTAATAAACGAGCATCTCACTCTCTCTCTTAGCGCAATGGATCTTTTAATAAACTATGCCTATCCTGTCATTGAAGGATACGCGAAATTCACAATTATGTTGACAATGAAAAAAGAAGGAGCAAGTGATGTGACATTTACGATTGCTAATGCGATAGCTTTGACTAATAACGACGGTCAATTCATTCCTAAGGGTGAAATCTTGGATAATATCAAAGCTGCTATATACGTTTGTTGCGAAGTGTATGATGAGGAGCCGATAACTCAAGTTACTGTTCGTGTCTACACTGAGGGGAAGACGCAGGATAAAGATCTCTCTGCAGATGATAGAATATCTGAGTTTGACTCAATCCTCCGCCATTTACAAGATACAGGACTATCGACTGGGGAGCCTCTGCAGCCAATTAGGAAGGCAAAACGAATTAGCAATAGAAATAAGCAATATACTTACCCGATAATAACTCGAGTCAAATACAAGAATTGTAAACTACAGCCATTCCTTGTGGGTGATACGGAGACTTTGTTATTGAATTCGGTACACGTTCCATATGCCGCAGGTGTGATGCTGGTGAATCCATCAGATGACGTTAATGCTAATGTGACCATTTACGACTACTTCTGTGAAGATTACTCGCAAGATCTGTTTCACAATGAGCTGCGAAGTACCCAGGTGCTTACAGAATTAGTAAATAAGATTGTTTTCATGATCAAAGAAAATCCTGAGATCAAAACAGTCTTTTTTCATAATTTAGGGGGGTTCGATGGGATAATTCTACTAAAACATTTGGCGTCCCAGCATTTCCATTTAAGGCTAAAACCGCTTATGAGGAAGAGCATGCTCTACGAGATTGCGGTATATGAAGGAACTCGCAAGCTCTTTAGCTTCAGAGACTCCTTGCATCTACTACCGGGAACCTTGGATAGCCTCGCTTTTCATCTGTGCCCTGAACTAGGATCGAAAGGAACCCTAGACTATGACTCGGTAACACGAGAAACTCTGACCCTGTTGAAAAGCCAATTGTTAAAATACATGAGGCAGGACATTACGCTACTGGCGGGGGTCATGCAGAAAGCACAAAGATTCTATTATACGCTCTACGGTGTTGACTTTGAAACTAAAATGACCTGTTCAGCGCTGGCTCTTACCATTTTTAGAATGATATTTTACAATGACAAAAAGCATCCCATACATATTCCTAATGAAAATACAGACAAATTCATTAGACGCGGATACTACGGTGGGCATACCGACGCGTACAAGAAGATGGGTAAAAACCTGTTCTTCTACGATGTCAACTCGCTATATCCTTTTGTAATGATGGAATATACTCTTCCAGGGGGTGTCCCGGAGTGGTATGGAAACCTGGGGGATCGGAGCATCGATGAGCTCTTTGGCTTTATTGAAGCCTATGTAGAATGTCCTAAACATATTGATAAGCCATTCCTGCCTTTTAGAGGTAAAGAGGGAATTCTTATATTTCCAACTGGAGAATTCTCGGGCGTGTACTATAGCGAAGAGCTAAAGTATGCAAAAAAGCTGGGATATAGAGTCTTACCGATTTCCGGATACCTTTACAAAGAGATGCAAAGCCCTTTCAAGGAGTATGTAAGCTCTCTCTATTCTCATAGATTAAAAGCGAAGGAAGAAGGTAATATTGCACTATCCTACATATACAAACTACTCATGAATTCGCTATACGGGAGGTTTGGTATAAACCCAAAGAGCACTAAGACAGAGATATGTGATACCCAGCGGTATTTACAACTATTGAAGCAGCCAGCTTTTTTACAAGCCCATAAACTGCGAGATAACCTCTACATGGTGTGGTACTGGCTAAATACGGACGATGGGACCACTAAATGGGAACCTCCACGAAACACAGCTGTTCAAATATCTGCGGCTGTAACAGCTAATGCAAGGATTTATATGTACAAATATATTGCTAGGGACGATTGTTTCTACACGGACACGGACTCCATCATACTTGCAAGTCCTCTCCCAGATAACGAAGTTTCGTCCACAATATTGGGTAAATTGAAATTGGAAGACACTATTTTGATTGGATACTTTCTGGCAGCTAAAGCTTATGCTTACCAGGCTGAAGATTCGAGTTCTGTTGTTAAATTAAAGGGTCCGGCCAAAAACAAAGTATCTCTCGAATGGTATAAGGAACAATTCGAACAACCTGAACGGAGGACCTTGGTTGAAATCTCCAGGAAGTTCGGAATCTCGTGGAGAGACCTGGAAATACGCATGACAGAAACCATTTATAATCTTGGTATTGCCCAAAATACGAAGAGGGTCCCGCAGCCTGACGGTTTAAATACAAAACCCATTCATATCAATGATTTATCTACCCTCAACAACATTCCGAAACGTGCGATCAAATCTCTGATGAAAAGGAACTTGCTATTAGAGCGAGAGTTAGAGAAGTACAGATTAATTCATCAGCCTGATAAGGACAGGATGGACGGGACTGAAAAGGAGCAGTGCGGGACTGAGGACGGGGACTAGCGGTACGGGGAAGGGGTGGCTATCAGGTATTTCTTATCTTATTCGTATTCTGATTATATAGATGAAAAAGGGAGAATTCTGATCCTGCGTTCCCGAAAATGAAACTCTTATGGCTTTAGAGTAGAGGCCAGTGAAAGAGAAACTCGAGTCACGCTACGGTGATATATGGATACTATCTTGCCCTTGTCGAGGAGGAGAGCATAAAGTCTTTTATCCATGAGGTATGAGGTATTTATTTCTCGTTTAGAGGTTAAGAGGTGAGCTCTTTGTCTTTTGCTCGAGTGATACCGCTTTTTCTAGACTACCTGCACCTGGACCCTAACTGCCGCTTCGCGTAATAGAGAAGAGTCCACGGTTGGTTTCTCTGCGGTTAAGCCTTCAAACCTTCAAGCAGAAGCTCCCATCCGGGATGATAAGACCATTATATTAGCTATTTCATTCCCGTAGATTGCTATCTAAGTCTTTTTTCTCGTTATACTTACGGGTCCTCATAGACACCCCTTGTTACTCCTTTGATCGATTTAAGTAAGAAAGTGGCATCTAGCATAGCATAGTAATAAAGTCAGCTAATTGATAAAAAGAAAGGTTATAAAACGCTTGTCTCTCCACGGTTTAAGGTTGTACATTTTGACCAAGGATTGCCCATGGGATTGATTTCTCGAGTGACTTAGAAGAGGGATTGATTAATTACTCGAGTGCCAACTCCCTTACTTAATTAAATAGGGCCTTAAACTCTAAGTGCCGGGGGAAGAGCCTTTGAAGCTCGCGAGAGGGCTTACAGACCGAGGTTTAACATAACAACGCTTGGGTTTTGTTTCCAAGGTATGTATTGCACCCTAGGGCATTTTGTCCAAGGGCTTTATGCCGCTTGGGTGGGGATACGTAAACAAAGAGAAACTCATCCACTAAGGTTGCGTACACGTTTCTATTCACTCGAGGAGAATACCTATTCAGCAATTCAGGTTTAGACAAACTAAACAAGTAGCTCAGTTCCTAAGTTTAGAATCCACTTTCTTGGGTATCTCCTGTAATCAGATGCTAACAACTCGGATAAAGTTTGAAGCTTAGTTCTCCATTTACGATTGCCTAGAGTGGAACAACCCGCTTTGTCAGGCTCTCCTCTACCTAATAAATAACTCTATTAGCTCTCCTCGCTCCTACCTCTTTCCCTCTAGTCGAGTAATAAATCATACCTCTCCGTAATATATATGCTCTTCCAAGAAATACCAACTTAGTAATGAAAGAAATAACTAGAAAGAAATAACCCGCCTTTTCTAGTCTGGTTCCCTCTAAGAATGAGCAAACTGGAGTACTCCATACCTAAGCTCTCTTCTATATAATAAATAAAACAAGGAAAGTTCATCGGAAAGAACTTAAGCAACTAGCTACCTTAGAAGGTTGGTTGGCTCGGAAATAGATAGACTTTGGAACAAACAATAAGGAAACTGACTTTGAGAAATAAATGAATCTATAAGGAAACTGACTTTGAGAAATGAATCTATCATCTTCTCCTAGCTTATCCTGAGGAAATCTATTGAAATAAATCCTGTAGGTAAAGTAAAGACTTATGAATCTAAAGTGTTATGATCTGTGGATTATCTTAGTTCTGTTATTCAGCTAACTATTAACTCAAGGAATTCAGCTAACTATTAACTCAAGGAAAAGAAAGGAATAAACTGACTATCTATTTCATTTAGCTTCTAGGTCTTAAGAAACGTTGCAATTAAGGTGCAGAAGAGTGCGAAATAAATCAGAGTCACTTCTACTTCTAACCTCCCCTCCCTAACTTATAAGGGCCCCAGCATTGTACCTCTCCTTACAGTCGAGAGATACATCCCGGAACGTTGTCACCCTTATTTAATTAAGTAAAGTAAAGGGCAATTGGCATCCCTTAGTTAATAAACCTTGCTTTGTAGCTGAGTGAGGGCAAGCTTAGAAGCGGCTAGTGTTAGGATACGTATAACTAACTGTTGTTTCTTGTTGAGTTCCTTGTTGATTTGCTTGGTGTAAGGAAAGGAGAAAGGTGTTATCCAAGGAGAAAGGTGTTATCCAAGGAGATAGGTGTTAGGTTAGGAGTCTAGTCTTGTTCCTTTGCTTGTTCGGTTTCTAGGTCCTAAATGCTAGTGTCTTCGTTCTCTTTGGTAGCAGGTGTAGCAGTGTAGCAGGATCTCTTCAGGAGTGTAGCTGGGTAGCAGGATCTAGTATTAGTATCTCTTCAGGAGTGTAGCTGGGTAGCTTGGCTATCAGGTAATCAATCCCCGGCTACCTAGGGCTTTAGCCGCTAGCGTTAATAAACCTCTTCCTCTTCCTTTGGTCGAATGAAATGAGAGGGAACCTGTTTACTCGAAGAGGGACTTACTTCGTTTTCTAACCTTGGCTTGACTTCGAGCAAGGAAAGGCTTGATAGGTGAGTTCTCACGGCTAGTTACTTACCTTGATCCCGGAATCATAAAAACAGGGAATCGGAAAAAGAGGAAAGACAGAAGCTCGCAGGGTACTCTCTTTGGAACAACTGGTATAAAAATGCTCAACGTGTTGTTAGGGTAGGATTCTTTCCTTAGGTACTCTGAGTTAGGGTAGTATTCATATATTAGGTATTCATATAAATACTGAGGTATGGGTATTAATCCTAATACGGGGGTCTTCTAACCTTTGTTTTTGCTTACTTTTCCCCTATATGAGCTGCTACTTTCTCCAACAAAACCTGTAGTTCCTCTAATTCTTAGAACAAGAGAAGTCTTTCCTCTTCGCTATGCCTTATATTCTTAATTAAATAAAGGCTTCTGTCTTTCCTCAAGGCTTCACTTGAGATATAAATAACCTCTTCACTACGCTCGAGTAACTGCGTTCCTCTTCCTGGCAAGTCGAGATATAAAAAACCTTGGACAAGGGGGCTTATGTACTTGGAAAAGAAAGCCCTAGGGACCTAGTTAGTAGAGTTCTTAGAAAGGGAATTCTTGGACAAAACGATGGAACGAGCTTATCTTATGAGGTATTTATTTCTCGACTAACTAAAAGGAAGAGGATGGAACAACTCTCTTCTTGAGAGACATAGTAATAGATAGTAATAGTAGCTCGAATATAGTATATTTAATTAATTGCCGATCGTATTGAAACAAAACAACCCGAGCCGAGGGATTGATTGGAATGTTGAGGGACAAGAAAAACCTACCTTTGTCTTTATTGCTTTTAGGAAATCTATATGCTCGACCTTAAGGGTATCCAGATGAAAGACTTAGAGGAAATCTATATGCTCGACCAAAGAGAGAGGAAAGGGAGGTATTAGAAAGAAACCAAGGTTAGAATAGAAGACAAATACCTCTTCTAAGTCACTTGAGTCACTTCGTCCCTCTCCTGTTAGTCGAGTAATTCATCTGCACCCTCTTCTAAGTCACTTGAGTCACTTCGTCCTATCAAACATGCTTGCTCCCCTTCGGACAATTAGGTTGATGGATCGCACGCCCGGCTTTTTGGCTTTACGCGAAGACTGCCCGAACGACTTTTACACCACCTTTTCTCTTGACTTTGCTTCGGTAGACTCACTTTCTTTAGTCTCTATCCTATTTACCTCCTTCTACTAGGAGTTAGAAAGCCTTACTTCAACTACTGCTACTTCAACTACTGCTTACAGGGTACTTCACTGCTTTTATCCTCTAGCCATAGACAGGATACCACCATTACTACTTGAACTATCAAGCTAATTAGTAATAACTATCAAGCCTATAAGTAACACAGGCTCCTTGTCCGGCTGGGAAGGTAATAGGCCTACTGGCTCATACTCCGGGATATACACCAGGGCAAGAAAGACAAGTTAGCAACCGTACTACTGGTATTCATGGAGTATTGCAGACTAGTGCGTTGCCCAACTGCTCAGATAGCTAGGACTTATTCGGAAGCTCTTTCACACATCGGAAGCTCTTTCTGCGAATCCCCGTAACTCCACCAAGGAATAGTTTCCCTATCTAGTGAAACCTTGGTCTTTGCAAGCCCTTTAGCATGAAGCCCTCTTCATTTCTAAAGAGATTTTCATCCCTCTTCATTGCATTCGAGACCTAAGGGCCCTTGGAATCTAATCCCAAGCGTTGAAAAACAAACCTTGGCTTGTAGGGAACGTATGGGGAGTTAGAGAAAGTTTCTAGTTCTTACTTCCTGCCTTAAAAGCTCAAAGAGACAAGATCCAATACCTCTTAGAGTATTATTCAATTCCTCTCAAAGAGCCCATCCATCTCCTATTCCTCTCAAAGAGCCCATCTCCAATTCCTTCAGCCTATTCACAGCGGATGATGAAGTAATAGCATTGTACAATTCGAACTTCATACCTCTTCTACAGAATTGGCTCTACCTCATAGTCCGAGGGTATGCCCTTACAACATTAAATAAAGGGAAAGGAATCCCTCTTCGTTGCACCCTTACAACATTAAATAAAGGCTACTGGCATCCCTCTTCTAATAACTCGAGTGAAACTTTGAGGTTATTAGCCATATCTAGCTCGACAGAGGAATGAAAGGGTAAGAAGAGGAGCTTTGTTTGCTTGTTTGCTCGATCTTAAGGGAATTAATTCATTCTTTCTTTCACGACACAGAAGAATTGAGAAAATAAGACGTTACCTAAGAACCAATTCTATAGAGTACGGCGTCCATTAGTGGCTTTATTCTCTCCTTATGTATAGATATGTTGGCTTTCCAAACTGCTATCTGCTTTTATGATCTGGCCTACCTCTTTAATATAAATAACCTCTACCCCTTCCACAATCAACAACAGCGACTCCGGTTCGAAACGAGAGAGCCTTTACTTGGATTACTAATCAACTGAAACTCCGGAACTGTGATCAGCTGTTTCGGGGAGGGCGGCTTCTAGTATAAGAAGGTAAGGTGCAGAAGGCTTGTCTAATTGTTTTTGGAAAGGATGTATTTGGTTTAGAGAAAGCTAAGTACGGGTGAGGTAAACGGGTAGTAGGACGGGAGGGAAGAGGTAAACGGGTAGTAGGAACTTTCGAACTATCAGGCTTATGTTCTACTTCATAAAGAGAATTTGACTAGCATTGGATTTTCTAAGGTTGAAGGAAGGAGTGCGAACTAAAGTAGTAGTACTTTCCATGGTGTGTATAGTATACTAGAAACCTAGACAGTAAACCTTAACCCTTATTCAACCAAACTAGACAGTAAACCTTAACCCTTATTCTTCCTTCTAAAGTATCCGAGTAACAGATCATCTCCCTAGAACCACAAAGATTCATGATCCACAAAGGACTCAAGATATACATAAGCTCATCCAGGAGTGCCTCAAGCTCAAATAGGAGTGCCTCAGCATAAGCTCAAATATACGTGCCAGGATAAGTCATTCTACTGCCCCCATCCTGTTTTCTAGCGCCATTGACCTAACCTAATGACATTACTTTAGCTAGCCGTTACATGACTGACTCTAGCTGTAGGTTGTGCAACATTTATTGATATGGCAGGGTGGCATAATGACAAGCAACATGACAAGATCCCTGACCTTGACTTGGCAACAACTACCCCCCTTAACCAGGAACTCAAGCTCAAGCAGTCTAAGCCTAAGGATGGGCCTGCTATTAGACCAGGATTGATTAGCTGAGGGTACGGGACTTAGGCAAAGCTACCAGGCTAGACGAAAGCCACCTTACTCTTCCCTTCGTACCTTACTCTCCTTGAGGGCAACTAAGGTAAGGGAATCTTTCACTAAGGGAGGCTTATCTGCAACTAAGGGAACACGGCTTCTCTGCAACTAAGGGAGGAACTAAGGGAACACGGCTTATCTTTAACTAAGGGACTTTAGTGTAAGGGAACACGGCTTATCTTTAACTTTAACTAAGTGAACACGGCTTGCGAGTAATGGCAGGAAACACGGCTTATCTTTAGTAAAAGGAATGGCACTATGCTGAACACATGCAATTCGATTCCTACTGGCATTAACATGAAAAACCTTACCTTTGCCTGCTTTTATGCGCATCTAGAGGTTGACTGACCCGAACCTTCTTTTCTTCCTATAGGAAACAATAGGTCTCAGGGAATCCAATCCTATTCCTACAGACGCAGATTCTATAGCAGCTGATTCGTGAACAAATGCCTATGAAAGCAGATAAGAGGCTATCAATCCTAAACGCTTGTCGGCCAAGTGTAGCTAATCTCGCTAAGAAGGTAAGTACAAGTAAACCCTAGAAGGTCGACTCATCTCCTTTACCACATATGTTCTCCATACCCAAAGCACGCCATCTCAACTAAGATGACTCAGGTACTTTACCGAAAAAAGGAAAGTCAGTTCAGTAGATTGAATGACCTGAAACACAGCTACAGCTACCTGGGATCACTTAACGAAGGATGTGAGCAAATAGCTTACTGGAAGGATAGGTCCAAAGGGAGAGGAGAGGTTATGAAATAGCTATTAGGAATGCTAATCACTTAACGAAGGGGAGGAATGCTAATGTGAAGGAATGCCTTGGAATGCTAATGTGTCCCACGGGGAGGAATGCATAGAGTGATTCACGGAGTATGCACTAGTTGATTGACCTACTAGCAGCACTGGCTGGCCAACTTGTACGTAATAGAAGATAAGTCAAGGTTCGTTAGACCTATGGGAGTTAGGGGCCAGTACACATTCCCTGACGAACGAATGCAATACATGGAAGGCTCTCCTATCATTCCCTGACGAACGAATGCAATACATGGAGGGCTCTCCTCCTATGAAGTAAACAAAGCCTACGCTGTCAATAGAACCTCCCTTACTTAATTAAATAGGCAACGGAGTACCATAGGAAAGGTAGAACCATAGGCTGGCACTATCTTAGCACGTAGTTCCTAAGTCCTATCTTAGTACTCAGATAGAAACCTCTCCCGGAAGGTCGAGCAACTGCGTTCCATAGGCAAGGAATTATTAGGACGTAGTTCCATAGGCAACTCTATTTTAGGACGTTGTTCGGAATTATTAGGACTCAGATAGAAACCTAAGGCATGACTTAGTACGGAGTACCATAGGCCTAGAACCCAATAGGAGCTAATCAGACTCTCCCGAGAAATTTGACTAAGACACCCCTTCTCTAAAGCACTGGTCCCACTAGATCTTACATTAGCATTAGACTTAAAGAATGAGAAAAGGAAGCCGGAGCGAGTTGAACGAAAGGGTTGGTGTGGCTCTTATTACTTATACTCTTAAGCTTCTAACTTCTTCCTTATCTAAATAGGCCAACTAACCCGGTATGAGAGGCAGCATTCTATATCTCCTTTGCTTTGTTAGTAGGAAATAAGCCTTTTTGTTAGTAGGAAATAAGCCTTTTTGTTAGTAGGAAATAAGCATTACCAATCTCTGGTTGCATAGAATGAATCAACCAAGACATGACCCTCGTCAAACTGAGTCTGAAGCCTGCACCTATCTCTTCTCCTACAGGGAAATCAGTCTTTTTCGAATCTAATGGAGGGCCTGACCTTGACTTAACGTGGCCAATCAGTCTCAACCTCAACATGCTAATTTGTTGAAATCAAAAAGAGAGTCCTTGCTTAACGCCCTTAGTCAGGCAGGAGTATCTCACAAGTGAGCAGTCTATTCTCTGTCGTCGCAATAGAGCAGTTCCGTTCCTGCTTCCAATCCTACATGGTCAATCCCTTTCAACATCTATCTAAGTCATTTCATTCCAGCAAGAGATCCCTTTCAACATCAATCCCTGTCAGAATCAATCCCTTTCTTTCTGTTAAGCAAAGCAATAAATCGAGCAATATAGAGCAAGAAATCCCTTTCAACATAAATCCCTTTCGTGGCCGGAGGAAGAGACACGTAGATAGAGTCTTTCTTAAAAGAGAGTGGGTCGTGTGCTAGTGAGGAGAGATTGCACATTCGAGTGTAAATGGAGGTATTTGACTTCTTTTCTTGTTCGTGATGCGACTTGGATGCTACTTGTAACTCGCTTAGGAAAGAGTTGTTTGTTTTTCCTTGGAATAGAAAGCCCTTGCCTGGCAAGTCGAGTAACTACCTCTTGGCCCTAACTTAAATAGGGCTCGAGTTGTCCCAAGCCCTTGCCTTTATTGCTTTCATGATTGTTTCGCTAAATATGGGGAGAAGGTTCTGCAGTTTCCTCGAGATACCTTCTAATTGGAATCATTTCGTTTACTTTAGCTCTTCTTTCTTTTTTCTATCTTCAATTACCAAAATCAGAAGCTTCTCTTTGTTCCTAGGCTTCTCTGTGTTCCTAGGCTTCTCTTTTTCCTTCATTAGATGGTCCTGCTTTTTCTCATTGATTTATAAGGAACGTTAGAACATTTCTCTTTGTTCTCAGGTTAAAGCAAACAAAGGCTTTTGTCGAGTCAGATAAAGCTGCAAAGGCTTTCGCTTCGTTTTGTGTTGATTTATGAATGTGCTCTGCTTGTCTCTGTTCTGTGTAAAGGTATTATTATTCCCTGTAATCTGCCTTATCGAAAAAGGACTCAAAAACGGAGGATTGATAAGGAAAACGGAGGATTGATAAGGCTAGTTGCTACCTTTAGAGCCTTGCGTTAGCTCACCCATCGAATCAAATGAAATTGCCCTTAGCCTAGCAAGATAACTAACTCTTGTTGACCCTTTGCCTAGCAAGATAACTAACTCTTGTTGACCCTTTGCCTTCTCTTTCTTTCACTCACTTCATTCAAGAACAAAGGAAAAGTAAGCAAAAACAATGGATTCACTCACTTCACTGTCTAATCCTATGACCCGAGCTACTTTGTCCACTGCATTGGCTACTTACCTTATAATCTTCCTTAGTCATTTGTCTTGATTGCTTAGTCTGGTAGCATTGCTTAGTCTGGTAGCATTGCTTGAGTTTGAGACTTTTCGGACTCCCGGATCATGTCACGCAGGAACCTACGACATCGGGCCGCGTTCTATCATGACTCTCGTTCTTTGGCTTCCGGAATTGATCTAGTTCTTCTTCTACTTTATTATCTCGAAACTCTTCTATCCGGGGTCTCGGTTGACGCTACTCATTCCTGTTTTCCGGGGGCGGGTCTTATTATTTGATTGAAATACAATATCTTCTGTTTCGTCCATTCCGATGAGATCCATGGAGCCACAACTAGCCCGGCACCCTCCCTTTACTTCCCCGGCGTAATTCCTTGTTTTCAAGCGAATCCTACCTCCCACCTACCCTACTGTCCCCTTAGCCTTAGGGCCCGCCCCGGCGGTTTCACTGAGCAACTCTCTCTATCTTTCTTAGCGGGCTCCCTCTGTTACTCTTTTCATCACATCCGAATACTAGTCTTTTTTTCAGTTAAACCGCATATTTCCCTTAAACCTAGTTTTTTCTCTTTGTTTAACCTTTTGTTGTATTCTATGTTCCTGGCATTTTATCATAAGATAGTAGTACTCGTACCCGGCACTTTCTCCTAGAGTGTTTATCGGGGTTCTAATTGAGTGTATTCCTTAGTCATTTCTGTATTATATGGGTCAGGTAGGTGATCATAGTAAAGTTGTTGTCGGGCGAGAAATCAATACCTCTTCGTTTCACTCTTTTCCCTTTGTACCTCTTCGCAAAGTCCTAGAGAAAGAAATACCTATACTAACAGTCGAGCTACTTCCTTGCTTCCTTCCTCTAAACGAAAAAGATTTACCTCTTCGAGCCGAACACTCACACTTTCCTCTCCTTATAAGTCGACTTCCTTCCTCTTCTAGAACTCGAGTAATAAAAACAAACCTCTGCAGATACCATTGGACCTCTCATGTAGTACTTCCTCACTCTCGCTAAATCAATCCTTTCGTGGACGAATTGCGTATCTTTTGACATATAGGATTTACGTATACAACCTATATCACTGTACTGTCAAGGGGAAATTTCTTATTATTTCGATATTTTGATTCAACAAAAGGTAAGAAATTAGAAACAAAGAAAACAAGGGTTGGGTTGGGTTTTTCCATACATAGGAAAGAGTATACAATAATGATGTGTTTGGCGAATCAAAGCGGTCTAATCCTGAATATGTTGCGGTCTAATCCCAATTTGTTGAATATTAATAGGGGTCGCTTTTGATTAGTTGATAATGAATGGTTAGTTGAGAGTTTTGCGAAAGATTTATGGGTTCATTAACTTCTAATTCCTGCCGAGTAGACCTCGTTTTGTTGTATAGAGAATTCTGAATTCACGAGTTGTACAGAGGGACAAAGGGACGGGACTCTATTTCCAGAGGGATGCCAATCGAGAGCGTAGCGAAGAGGGCCAAACGGTCTCGAGTTAGAAGAGGGATTTATTTCGAGACTGTGAAGGAGAGGGCTCGCAGAGAGCAAGGTTCTAAAGTTATCAACACTAGGTCTTCGAACCCCGGAACATCCATGAGCTTTTTTTCTCGAACTCTATATAGTAGCTATTCGACTGGGGCTCTTTAATGAATTGAATACTGAATGAAGAATTCATAAAACGAAACCTTTCTCTACCTACCATAGTTCCCATTTTTGTTCTGCTTTCCTCTTTCTTCACAATAAATACCTCTCTAAGCTAAGAACTCGAGTCACAAAGTACCCTATACCCTAAGTCTATCAACTACAGAACTTCATACCTCTCCTGGCAAGTCGAGCACGGGGGGTACCTCTCCTTAACAGTCGAGTCCCTTTGTACCAGCAGTCTATCCAGTGAGTACCTCTTCACTTCGTTTCACTTCTAAGAGTGAGTTCCTACCTCTTCCTAACTTAGAGAACTTCGTACCTCTTCGTTTCTTTTACAAGCAAGACTAAAGCAACCTCCACACTAAGCCTATCTGCGTGATCCAGCTGAGGCTACTTCGGTAACTACAGACGGATGTAATACGGTTACCTTATTATTATCAGGATCTAGTAGAATCAATAAAGACATTATGATGTCGTTAACTCTTGTTTCGATTGACTAATGGGAGCCATCTTACACAGCAACTTGAGCACTTCTTTCGTCTATCTACGTTCCGGGATTAGAGAGATTCTTCAACCCCCCCGGTACTCTCCCCTGACTAGCAACTACTCAATCGGTTTGCACCTCCGCTCCTTTATACACAAAATGATATTTGAATTAGACTCCGTAATATTTAGACAACATTACCTATTGTCCTTGGTCAAGTCTATAAGTTCCTGACTTACTTGGGCAGTACCTAGGTCGTTGTACCACTAGCTTTATGCAGTTCTAGCAGAGCATCACTACCTTTCCTAAGAGCAGGACCAAGTAGGTAAGGATAGCTATCAAGACTACGGCAACCAATAAGAGTAGTCTCCGACCATTCTTGTTCCTTGCAGGGCTTCTATTTAAGCTATTTAATTGCAATAAGCGCAATAAACAAACAATCCCAACGTTTTCAAACCTTGATCTATCAAGTGGGACTCGAGGTTGCCATTGATAGTAGTCCTTATGACTCAGAAAGAGTTTTTCATACACGCCCAGGTTTCTTTATGAGAGTAAGAAATACCTATCCCTTTTGGTCGAGAATACCTGTAAGTCAGTCGATTCACTTCGTCCCTAGCTTTAAAAACACTAGATATAAATCCCTCTATTTACCAGTCCCTCCGCTCCTACCTATCCCTTTTCTTTTGGTCGAGTTCTTAGAATACTTTCATCTCATCATCTTTCTTATTTTGACAGGATACAGGATCTTTCACAATGCCTGCCACAGCCCTTCTCTTATTCTCATAAGCCAGCGCATTACCTCTGTCTGGCCTGGGTTAGTCAGACTTTCTTTCTATATTTCTTTCTTTCTGTCTAGTTATTTCACTTGTCTCTCCTAATGGATTGTTATTTTACGAGCAGGAGGAAACCCAATGGAACTATTTACGAGCAGGAGGAAACCTACATGCCCAATGGAACTATTTACGAGCAGGAGGAAACCTACATGCCCAATGGAACTAGTTGCTCTTCCACAGGCCTTTCACAAAAGCCTTCCTCTTCCCGGGCCGGGCATACAAGCTCCGCGGCTTCCCTAGCCCATTGTTTTACGCCTCCCTTTGTCGCTCCTCTAGTTGTTGAGCCCCTTTTTCGTTGCCTAGGTTATCGGAATACTCCAGAAGTCTATCCTAAACACTACCTTTCCTATGAAACCTTGCTAACCTAACTATGGTTGCTAAGCTAGACAAAACAGTAATTCGAACACTTAGCCCCCAGTTCCGTTCTCTTTCCATCTTCATATCCGGACCCATGCCTTAGTAATAAGAACCTCTTCGTTTCACCCTTATTTATTTAATTAAGTAAAGGTAACCTGCTTTCCTCAAGGCTTCACTTGAGATATAAATAACCTCTTCGCTTTAGCTCGAGTAACCTGCTTTCCTCAAGGCTTCACTTGAGTAATAAATACCTCCAGAAGAGCGACTTCCGTACCTCGTCGTTGTCACTCTCGAAATCCCTCCCTCTTCACTTTGCCTTACTTAATTAAATATGGACCTCCGGCCCTCTTCGTTTGACTCGAGATCTAGCGTACCTCTTCTAAGTCACTCGAGAAATTCATTCCTCAAAGAGCAGTAACAAGATCCCTTACTTTCTTTCTTTCAGTCGAGCTTAGGAATCCCTTAAGGTTTCACTCGAGTAATTAGGAAATCCCTCAGAAGATTACTTCTCAATACATTACAGGTACCACCAGCTCAAGGCACCCACTGGCAGCCCCTAGTAGGCGTTCTTCGAACCAATCATTGATCCAGTAACTTAAGGTCTCTGGCTGACCTATTTTCTCCACCGAGCTATGGCACAATACACCCTCTCTTCTCTCTATCAGCAAGAAGTCAGCCTACAGTTTCCATTGCATTTCCAATCTTTTCATTCGAAACAAAGAGGCCCATAGTGCCGTAGTGAAACGAAGTAATCAAACATATATTCCGTTATTTGAGTGGAGAGCCAAGCTGAAGACAAGAAGCAAGTACCCGACTTCCTACTCACTCTATTTAACAAGAATGAATCTCCTTTACCTGTTGCACTCAAATCATCCAATTATAGGAATGGAACTGATTGATAATATGAGCCTTAGTCCAAGTAAAGATAACTCTGAGGAACCAACACCCCTGAGACTCTGAGCAAAAGGGACCAACCTAACCCAATAACAAGAAAAGAGCTAACAAGAAAAGAGCTAACAAGAAAAGAGCTAACCCAATAACAAGGAACAAACCAAACAAGAGATGTTTTACACCTAATCCGCCTCCTATTCTCTTTAGTACTTTAGGTGCTTTTGAACTAAAACACTAAGCCAAGCATTGGAGCAAGCTAGGAAGTCTGTCTTTAAAGAACAGTTTTGTCTTCGGTAAACAAACCGTGGAACAACATGCTTCTATTTAAGCGATTGAATGGCCTTATTATGGAATTACGAAACATATTTGTACATTTTGATTCAACTGTCTAGATCTATAAAATCTATAAATCCCGTTTTGTCAAAGAGAAGGTAGAACCTGAAAACCCTGGTATTTATCCCAAGCGTAGTTTGTTTCCTTGGTATTTATCCCATTTTCTAACGAATCCCCAAGCTAAGTAAAGCCAGCCGACTCCTCCCCAAGTGTGTCCTCGGTATTTATCCCATTTTCTAACCTTGGTCTTTACAAGCCCTTTACTTTAGCTCACAGAGACCTTGGATAGAATCCCCAAGCGTATTCTTACCTTTGTTTTTAAATAGGCAGGTATGAATGAATTCCTTGGTCAAGTCAATTGGACAGGTTTTCCATGGTTTGGTTTATCATAGGGCATGGCATCTTTCTTTACCAAGAAGTTTCTCTATATTACGATTTCAAGTAGCAACAATCTCGCTACCAAACCGAGGGAATCTGAAAGGCCCTATTTAATTAAGTAAGGCGAAGTCTTGAGGGAATCTGAAAGGCTTTAGAAGTGAAGAGGGAATCTGAAGCTCGAAGAGGGACTGACTGGACTTTCTTTCTTGCTTGGACAGATTGATTGTATTTATCCTATCCCCCCTATCTGAGTTGAGTACCGAACCTTTTATCCAAACAAAATAGGCAGGAAATGCGCCAAGCTGGTTAGGGCTGGTTAGGCAGCAACTTTCTTACTTAAATCGATACCGAGCAACTGACTGTACTGTCTTTGTTGAGAAACCTGGGTTCGTTACCTTCTCCAAGAAACTCCTATCTCGGGTATGCTTCGGGTATGCTTGTATTCTCTGTTGTTTCCTTCTCCCGGGCATATTAACAATCCAAGAGCTAAGAGAAACCGAGGTAGGAACGAAGAGACTTGCTCTAAGAGGTTCGTTAGACCAAGGGGATTCAGAAACTCTATGAAAGAGGGTAGGTATTCTTGATGGGGTTGGTTTGCTTACTCGAGTACTCTCTGAAAGAGGGGATTCCTGATTGAACAACTCAACTCGCTTACCTTACTTTTCGGATGGAGAGGGAACAACTCTATTCTATATTATAGAAGCTATTTCATTCCATTCGCCGAACAACATGCTTATGAGGATTCCACAACTGCCAAAGATCTGACTCTCTTCTCGAGGGCCGAAGGTCTCGAGCATAGCGAAGAGGGATTTATATCTCGAGTAATAACGAAGAGGGAAGTTAGGGCCATTACTTAATTAAATAAGGGTGACTTAGAAGAGGTTAGTTATATCTCGAGTCAAACTCAGAGGTAATTTATTTCTCGACCGTTAGGAAGAGGTCCCATGCTCGGTCTCAAACGTAGTGAAGAGGGAAAAAAGGCTCAAACGTAGTGAAGAGGGAGGGATTGGAATGTTGAGGGAAAAGAAAAACAAACCTTTGTCTTTATTGCTCGTAAGAGGGAAGAAAGGGCTCGACTTACAGGAATTTAGTAGCTATTATTCTTTAGTAGCTATTCTTTAGTAGCTATTCATATCAAAGACTGTTAAACCTAGGTAAAAGTGCACTTATTTGGTACAAAGTGACAGGAGAGGTTCCGTCAACGTTTTCTAACCAAGGACAAAACAATGGGATAACCAGTCTTTCGGGTACTATTGAACCCACGGACTTTACAGAAATAAGACTTATCTCCAAGCCAAAGATTCCCTAGCGTTGAGAAATCTAGGTCAAGAGATAGATGTCCACAAGAGATGTCCAAGCGTTTCATTTGCCAAGGTTTTGATGAATTTGCTTACTTTCTTACTATTTTGCTTCCTTCGCGCCCTACTATACCTGCTCGAAGAGGTACAGAGTTGCTCGACTTGCCAGGAGAGGTACGGAGTTGCCTTTATTTAATTAAGTAAGGGGAGGTTATTCATATCTCGAGTAAAACCTCCACCTTACGGTAGAGCCCCTCCCCTCCAATAAACGGTAGAGCCAATTCTCTAGAAGAGGTACGAAGTTATCGAACGAAGTGAAGAGGTACTTTCAACAAAACAAAGGGACTCTCTTCGGTTATCTAGCTCGAGTAGGAAGAGGGAGGTAACTCGACTGCGTATTTATTACTGCTAAGTGGTAACACGATGTATAGAGCAGGGGGCAAGGATCGGAAAATCACCGTGGGAGAGTAGTAGATCAAGGACTGGTACTGAACATAGCCTCGAGTGGTAAATACGCTCTTCCCTAGAGGAAACTCACGGAAAGCGTTAGCGAGGTAAAGAGGAAAGTCAAAATGGAGGAAAACAGGCGGGGATATCGGTGGGAAGGGGATATCTAAAAGAGCGTTCAATTAACTGTTGGTCTTTCTTTACTTCGGAAAGAGGTTATTGAAACGGAAAGTGGGGTGGCTAGCTAAGAAGATAGATAGTTTGGGGATAACACCGGCAAGAGCTCCTTGATAAGATGTGTCGGGTTAATAATGATTGGAGCCAGTAAGAAGGGAGGGGTGCCATGGGGAACTGCAGTAGCTCCAGATCGATCAAGCTCAACCGGATGAGACAACCTAGTTGCTTAGACCCCGTAACTTCGGGAGAAGGGGTAAAGTACAAGTTGTCGTAGCCCTTAGGAAAGAAGCAAAAAGGTAAGGTGAGGTTTGTTTCTCTTAGCTCGGGATTGTTTGTATGCCAGGGAATAGGGTTTTAGAGGTATTTCTTTGAGGTATTCGAGCCTGAGGAAGAAGTAGTTCTAGCCTTAGAGAGGGATTTATTACAGTAGTTGATAGACTGCTGGGACAAAGGGACTCGTAAGAGGGATTTATATCTCGAGTGATTAACGAAGAGGGACTTTGGGACTCGAGCGTATTATATGTGAAGAGGGACTGTCTTCGGAAAGAAACTTAGGTATTTAGAAGCTTACGGGGACTTACTTTCTAACCTTGGATGGGATAACTCTATGAAAGAGGGTTTTCTTGATGGGCATTCCACAACTAGCTTATCTTACTTCTAGGATGGAACAACTCTCTGAAAAGAGGTTAGAAGTCACTCTTATGGAGGGGATTGATTCTGAAACTCTCTTCTCGAGGTACTAGCTTCTATTTAAGCAACAGAATTGCCGAGGTAAAACAATAACCTTAGGGATAACTAAGAGAGAATAAGAGGGCATCTTTACCTTATAAGTCAAAACCAGAAATGAATACCATACCTGCCTATTTTCTTTTCTAGATCAAACCTGCCTAGCCTAAATCAAACCTGCCTAGCCTAACCACAAATGAATACCTGCAATGGATCTTGGGATCTTGAGGTATCCTGCCTAACCACAAATGAATACCCACCTTACCAGAAATGAATACCCACCTTGAGTTGAGAGATAGGTTCTGACTAGTGTTTTTAAATCTAGGTTTGCAGACCAAGGGTAACTCCTAGCTGGAAACTCCTAGCTGACGAGATAACTAGCCAACTTGAAACAAAAGAAACCGAGAAACTAACTGTCTTTGTTGATAAACGTCTTTGTTGATAAACCTAGTAGCTCGACTCTATATTATTTATTATTTAAGCTATTTCCTATATTAGATAAGCTATTTCATTCCCGAGGGAAAAGATAAACAAACCTTGGGACTGGTACTTACTTTCTTTGTTGAGAAACAAGGGTTCTAAAGACGTTACCTTCTCTGGAAAGGCTAGTAACCTTATCGTAACAATCATAAAAACAGGGAAATGTAACATTACAAAACAAGGTGTGTCAAAACAGCCCATTTTTAGTAGTTGAGATTTCCTCATTGGGCAGGAGTTCAAGGATGCTTCCAGAGATCTAGCTCACCTTTCTTCTTGACTTGTAGTTCTTTTAGCTTCTATTGAATTGCAACATTGCCGATCTTATTGAAACAATCGAAACCGAGAGGATGGAACAACAAAACTCCATATTAGCTGCTATTTCATTGCCTAGGTACAAAGGGACTCGAGTGTAACGAAGAGGTACTGACGGCACCCTTGATTTGGGACTGTCTTTGGTGTTTGCTTACTCGAATTAGAGGAAGAGGGTTTTCAATCCAAGGGACGTTACCTCCGACCTTTGCATATAAATAACCTTAACTAGTAACCTGGGCATCACAACAATCAGAAAAAGAGCATAATTCAACAACATGACAAAACAAGGTGTTTCTTTTATATTGGTTTTCCTTGCTTTCCCTTGGAGATAATCCCCTAGCGGCTAAAGCCCTTGGTTCGTTTAGACCTAGGGTTTGATTCTAACCTTAAGTATTAATCAAATGTTGATAAATAAGACTTTACTGAGGTAGTCAATGCTTTGTTTTTATCAATTAGCTTCTTAAAAAGAGGATAAAATGGAGATTCTTGATGCTGCTTTCTATTACGATGCAGAGGGATTGGATTTCTTTCTCTTCAATAGGTTCATAAAGAGCTAGAGGGAGGAGAGGGGCGTAGGCGTAGTAGCTCGTTTTCCTAAGCTCAAAGTCCTAGTAAAGGAACGTAGTAACTCGGAGAGGGGCGTAGTTACTCCAGCATATATAACGAAGAGGGAGGATAGATCTCGACTTAGAGGTATTTATTACTCGAGCCCACCCTCATCCGATGCTATTGAGTCCATTTTCCCTCATCCGATGCTTTAGAGTCAATAGAAATTTCGAAGAGGAGAGGGAAGGCAGTAGACTAGGCCCATCAATAGCAGGAAGGGAAGCCCGCGTCGGTTAACCATTACCCAAAGACGCTCCAAATGAGCGGATCGAGAGTTACACCATGTTACCCAATGGACCGAGCTACATTCTTTTCATTTTTCCATTCACAAGGAGGGCCCAGATCTCATAGATTGAATTGCTTTCCTAATAAAGAAATACTTAGTCTACTTCTGAACACCTATTCTAGAAATGGTGCATTTGATCGAGTAATTCCTTCCCCGTCAGACCAGCCTTACACCCTCGCTTCAGGGGACTTTCTCTCCAATTTGATAACATATCGAGTTACAATACAAAGAAATCAACTCCATCTCACCACTTCACTTGCGGATCTACAAAAAATCTTTACTGAACTATGACTCCCTATCCTCTTTTTGAGACTCCCTATCCTCCTTTTTTTGAAATATATAGAAAAGAGGCTTTTTTCAAGTCATCTAGAATTTCGGTAGTATGAGAGAGAATTGTGTCTACTTTCTTTTTGTCTGACTCCTCTTACTGTTCTATTGATAAAAAAAAGCAAAAAAGAAATCAATCATCCAACACCACAGTTCCATGAAAGTAAGAGTCGAACACCCTCTATGTAGACTTGACTCGCGGGATTCTGCAATTCGATTAGTAGCTGCGGATGCGGGTGAGCTTAGAGACCCGCGGGAGTCGCCGTATTTGTTAGTGTTAGAGAAAGGCTGTTTGCTAGCCTTACTTAATTAAATAGGGCCAGGTGTGTGGCTCTTGAAAATTCGAATTATAGAAGCTATAATAATGGGACAAGATTATAGCACTTTTCGAAAGGGGGGAGTCCGTAGGATCCGGATTTGGAATCTTCCATCCTATTTCTTCCCAATAAAATAGCAGATTAGGCTCAAACTGCTCTTAGCGGGCGGACCCACGAAAGCAGTTCAAATAAAAAGCTTTGAGAGAAAAGAAAAAGAGATTCATATGATTAAAGCTCTGTACTCTCGCTCCTTGCTCGCGGAGCGGTATACCGTATAAAAAGAAAATCAAAAGAACTACTAGACATGACTAGTAGTTGAGTGCTCCTTGTTGTTCGGATCTTGACCGGGTCTGAGCTTCCCAAGCTCTATGCTGTTGGGGAACTCCGCAAGGGTCTTACCATCTTCTTGATTGACTATATTTGAGTCTTTGGAGTACTTTTGGATTATATTCCGCGCCGAGGATTTATGCTTGTGGGCTAGGGTGAATATTGCAGACCAGCGGATCTGGTAGTCGACAATCGTTCGGACTTGGTAAAGGTTGTCGCGGCACCTGTAGTAGGACAGAGGACTTATCGCGATGCCCGCGGACCAATTTACGATGTCTCCGTCGCTGACGTTCGTCAAGCAGGCCACGTGGATTGGCCAGGGTCTTCCTCGGCTAATGATACCTCGATCCCGAAGCCTTCGGAGTATTTTTTTGATAGGCGCCTCTATCTGTATGGGGAATTCGCTGTTGATAGATCCCGCCCAGTGTCCTCCTTCCTCCCCCTTAGCCTTCCAACCCGCGGGAGTATACAATGAGAACTTCTGGACACGCATGCCCGATCGTGAGACTTCCTCTTGAACGTTTGATGGCACCTTGCTCCGACCTGAGCTATGCAACAAGGAGATCCCTCTTGATCCTTGCCGGATGTGCTTAACGTTCCCCCATAATACGCTCACTTGGGGACTTCTTACTCCAGCTCTTCCAAGAGTATCCGGAACCCCGTCCATTAGACTCCCTCTTCCGCTCATCCCCTTCGTCAGCTCTTTGATCGGGATACTATTACCTAGGTTCCTAAACTTGGAATGGATGGAGGTATTTATGACTCGACTTTCAGGAGAGGTATTTATTTCTCGAATGAAATGAGAGGAGCGGAGCCGCTCAAAAGAGGAGCTCCGGTGGCAAGCAGTTATATGTATACGGTGCTTTACCCGTAGACGCTTCTCCAGCTCTCGAAAGAATTGTATGGGAGTCGTCCTCGGAGGGACTTCCCGAATGACCGTACCGAGGAATTCTACCGTACTCCGTCCAGCTATTCTTGTTGATCCTGCGGTTCCCACCCAAAGGTTCAGGCCGGATTGTAGGAAGTGGGCGATACGTTTTTGTATTTCTATGAGAAGCTCTACGGCACCCACGATTCCTAGTAGTAAGTCGTCGGCATATCGCGCGTAAGAAATCCTTATTAAGTAATGGCTTTTAAAGGGGGCCAGCTTACGGGCCAGGCCTCTCTCTGACCTGAGAACTAGTCTCGCCTCCCCGCCCAGCTCTATCAGCAGGCCCTTTCTTTTGAAATACTTAAAAAGGTCTCTCATGGCCCAATTGAAGCCTTCTCTACCATAGAATTCGGCCTGAGGGCTCAACCCGGCAGCTTCTATGAGGAAGGCGGCGCAAAGGAGGCTCGAGGGCCCTAGGTCTCGAGTTATTAACGAAGAGGGATGAAAATAGCTCGAGCATAGCGAAGAGGGCTTCTTAAGGAAGGCGGCAAGGGCCGACGAAGGGGGGAAAACAAAAGGCCTTTTCTGGTCCCCCCTGAGACGGGGGGTGCTAGTGGGGGGTGTGTGCCACGACAAAACAAGGGAATGAAAGGAAGTTTTGAGTTGGATGCTCTTTACACCCCGGGTTCTCTTGTCTTGGGGATGGTCCCTTTCTTCTCCAGAGTTTTCTTGGTCATCAATACGACCTGCCCTTAATAGAACCGATCTGATTCTCTTCACAATCGGAATTTCGTACTTCTGTTGGATCCTCCCTATCTCCTGATCGAGCTTGTGTAGGTAGATGTTGCCTGGTAGGGCCGAAAGTAGTATACTGCGTGGGACGGAGTAAGGGCCCTTCTCACCTCCTACAAGTCGTCCGGCGGAAAAGACTTTCTGAATGGAGTAAAAGAACTTGGGATCGTCTATCTCTTCCTTAAAGATTGGGATGAGTCGATGTCGGCCGATGGTGTGAAAAGACTTCCTGATGTCGAATTCCAAAAACCAGCGAGAGGGATTTATGTAAGGAGTTGAAAAACTTCTGGGATTTATTTCTCGAGTGATTAACGTTCCGGGACAAGGGACTCGAGTAAAGCGAGAGGGACCCAGTTCTCGAGTAAAGCGAGAGGTTCCCCACTCTTCTTTGATCCGTCTTAGGGCCGAGTGGCAGCCTCGACCCGAGCGGAAGTGCTTAGTGTCTGGAAACTCGGGATCGTAAATGGATTCGAGTACCATTCTGATCGCCTCTTTCATGATCTTTTCAATAGGTAGAACTACTGCGAGCGGTCTAAACTTCAACCCTTATTTCTTTTTTCATAAAAGGGGAGCTAAGCCCTTTTTTTGCTCCCTCTATTGATAGATCAAGGATTTCAAACCCTCGTTTCAGTGACTCATTTCCCTCAGCTCAGTCTTTTTGGTTCTTGAGGAGCATTTACAAAAAATGGAAGTAAATGGAAAGAAGAAAACAAAAGGAATTGGGCGGTTTGTTTGATCAAAACAGATTGATTCGTGGTTTGACTTTTGACTAAAGTAAAGAGTTATGGATGACTTGAGAATTGATTCCAATTCGAACCGACAAATTCGAGATATTTTCCACACTCATAGGAGGTCGGCTATGTTTCTGCTTTACGAATATGACATTTTCTGGGTATTTCTACTAATATCAAGTCTTATTCCTATTTTGG
>JAYMTP010000259.1:0-39005 GCA_036897365.1 Geranium brycei | reverse complement strand
AGTATTGCTGATTAATTATTATCGTGTAGTTTACCTATTTGGTGACTCTTGAATATCGGTTATATGAGCTCATACATGAATCATATTTATGAAACCGGTTTGATGGAACATATATGAGGGAATATATGAAATGAACATATCTGATGAAACATATCTGATAAAACATATCCGATGAAACATATTCGATGAAATATATCCGATAACATATGAGATGAACATAACAGATGGAACATATTAGATGACATATATTAGATGAAGCATCTCAGATTGAACATATCATCTTAGATGACACATGTCTGATGAAACAGATCAGATGAAACGCATTAGATGAATCTGATGATTAAACATATCATATGAACCAATGAAACCATTGTATTGAACCGATAAAACGGTTTACAAGTGAGCCGATCAAATCATTGCAATAATCTGATGCTAAAAGCTATTCGACTAATGAACTAAAATTCAAAATTCAAAATTAGATATTTAATTAAGGAAATAATATTCAAAATAAATACGGGTATAAAAATACGTTTATACTCCTCTGATGATATAAAATGACCAAAAGAAATTTACAATTAATTCATATTTACGTTAATATGCCATTGGTGACTTAACATTAAATCTGGCCATTAATTATTTCATCCAATGGACTAGAAGTATTCTAAAATTTGTAGTAAAATTGAATGTTTGCAATTAGTCAATACCCACAAATTTAAACCATATATTCCTATTAATTAATATTATTTAAAGAAACAACAAATGCCTAGTTTCATGGTACATATATCACATATTTATGTTCCAAAAAGTAGGGAAAAAGTGACACACGACTTGACCTAAATCTCCACAATAATCTTTCTCGTTGCATGCCCTCCAATACACTTAGCCCAAGCATCTCCAACATCCCTCAACCGATGCTTGGAATCAATCACACTCCTCAACCTCCCATCCGCCACCAACGCTACCACAAACTCACTCCGCCTTGGGGGCCACCAGCATCGGCACGAGTCGCTTCCTCGAGAACGTGATCGCTTGAAATCCCGATATCACCAACGCTCCAAACCTAGCCGTGAGGTCAACGACCTTCCCCCTCGTGCTCAGATTAAGCTCGAATACCGCCCACGAAATCCCCGTCGCGCAATGCACCACGGTGTCATACTTTGCCCCGGAGGGGCTCTTCAGGGAAGCCCCCTCCGGGGTCTTGTAGTCGAGAACCTCATCCGCGCCAAGGCTCTTGATGAGGTCAATATTGCGGGCCCCGCACGTGGCAGTCACGTGCGCGCCCGCTAGCTTTGCCAGCTGGACTGCGTAGTGGCCGACGCCACTGGAGGCGGCAGTTAAGAGGATGTTATAATGCGGGTCGGTGCCGTCGAGTTTTAGGCCGGCGCTTTGGGTTAGGGCTTGGTGGGCGGTTAGCGCAGCCACGGGTAAGGCCGCGCCGTCCGCTCATGATACTTGTGCGGGTCTTGTTATTGTCAGGGCCTCAGTTGCAATGGCATACTCGGCCAAGCCTCCTCCGGTCTGTAATTATAGAATAATATATTGTTAAAGTCTGATCCACTACATAATAATCATTTGGTTATACTATAATCTAGTTGAGATTTTAACACATTATTCGAACTCGATTCCTTAAATACTCAACTCAAACTCTTTATAAATATTGGGCACGGGTCCCAAACCCGGTCAAGAACCATATCCTAATTTTTGAAAACATGACTTAGAGCCATTACACAAAAATTCGGTTTGGTTTTGGATCTGGTTATCTAGTTGGATTTTTCAGGTATGCGCGTTACAACCTGTCGATTCTCAACTTTTGTTACTTATGCAGTTTATGATCTAAATCAGACGAGTTTGAGCCCAACTTTTAGACAAAAACTTAAAATTTGTAATTATCAAAAGATCCAATGAAAATTAAATGTCTAAACTTAAATATTACAATCCAATCGAATTATAAAATTTGTAAATAAAATAATAATAAAAAATAAGTAACATATCCTCCCCGCCTCGATAAGATAAATAACTAATAAGAGAACCAGTTCGGTTCTAGGCGGGTACTCGACGGTTTTAGGTTTTAAGAACTAGAACAAACCGAAATTACATGGTTCTTTCAATTTGAGAACCAAAACCGTTACTTATGATTTTCGGTTCTCTAGTTCAAGTTCCAATCCGGTGTCTGATTCTGAGTCTAAAATGCATCCCTGATGAGATCGAGTCATATTCAAATTTTAATTTTAATTTATTTAACAAATGAGCCAAACTCGAGACTAACCTTTCTAAATTCAACATGGGACCTCATTAATATTTTATTAATCATCAACTTCGAGCCAAGGGAATATATTATTGTTGGAGCAGCGGTGGAGTAATAATTAAGGGCTTGGCGTTGGTTAGGCTAGTTACTTGTCTTCTATTTGGGTCCAGGCAGTAAACATTGATATGATATCAATCCCCACCAAACTCCAATACCACATAAATTATAATTTACGTACAAATGAAAAATGATGTATAAACTAGTGAAACAAACAAGTTTATATATGATTTATGAAGGCTTACTGAGGTGCCGAGGACAGCGACGACTTTGTCTCCTGGTTTAAATTTGTTGACTCCTGCTCCCACCGCTACTACCTCTCCTGCTACATCCGTTGCTGTTCCACCAAAACAACAGCATATGATCGGGTTTATGCAACTAAGCTGGAGTTGAGTTCGGATATATATTATTATTTACCGGGTATGTGAGGCAATTTGCGGGGAAGGAGGAAGGGGCGCAAGAAGCCAGTCTGAAGCTTATAGTCCAGAGGATTCAGAGCAGTTGCTTCCACTTTCAGTAACACCTCTCCTTTCCCAGCAACAGGAACTGGAGTTTCCACATGCTGCAATACAAGCACCACAATCAATCATCAGCTTCCATTTGTATATATACACACAATTCCATCACCAACTCACCTTCAAATCGGCAGCTCCTCCACCAAACCCATCATACCAAACAGCACGCATAAGTTTCCTCTCCGTCTCCATAGAGCCCAACGACTACAACCTGCTGAGTTTCAGTTTCAGCCTCAGGTGCCAGGACTGGTTTTATAATACAAGCAGTTTCATTCAGAGGAGCTTTGGTTCAAAAATTCAATTCAAATCAATAGGCCCCCAACATTTACTCAATTATATTATACACAGAAAATATTACTCTACTAACTTCTAAGACCATGATTTTATATACAAAATAGAGAAAATAAATGAGCAATTGTTAGGTGAACATAAATATTCAGCCATCTAGAACTATACACCAGGTCGAAAATAACATTTTGTAAAATCTGAGGTTCAAGTCTTCTAAATAAAAAATGTGCAAAAATAGGTTTGGCCAAGTTAAGCAATTGAATCATTGATCTAAGCAATGCATTATTCAAACAGTTTAGCATTATATTAATTATACTTCAATTCATACAATTAAAATACTATTCTAATTTTTAATTAAATTTATGATAAAACCTAAACAAAAGAGTACAACAAAATTAAATATATAAAGCTTATTCAAGGCTAAGTTACGCTCAAGCCAAATATTTGTATCTTTTTAACTATATAAGGCTCAAATTGGCTCCCTTACACCTTTTCAGCCTTGATCACTGATCAGAATTCAAATCAAATCGCAGCAAAGATACCACCAAGCAGAATAATTGAAGTTAAACAAAACTTTAGACTGACACTAGCACCAAAATGTTCATGTTAATAATATCCTCATACTCATAAGAGTGTCTTTCGCAAAATCATAGCGCAAAACCTAAATTCAATGACAAGTTTAAACATGTTATAGTTCTAAACATTGGGGAAAACACATTTAAGCAGCAGCTCCCTTGCCCTTCTTCTTCTGGAGTTTCTTCATGTAGAACTCAAGTTCCTTACCCTCCAATATGTACCTAATCGACAAAATGCATATCAATACTATATCACCAACAAGATTTAACGGTAAAGGCTTGCTGTCTATCAATAAACTTACCCATCAGCTCTGCCACATTGTCCTGGGCGAGAAGAAATGCTGGCCAACAACCTACCAGAGCTAAACTGCTCTTCAATATGTGCATCGAGTTTACGGTCCTGCTGGCGGGCTAGGATCTTCCTCTGGAGGTGGTTGCTCTTCTTAGCTTCCTCTGCAGTAGCAGCTTCTCCCTCCTACATTACACAACATTGCGATAAAAATGTAATTAATCATTATAGGACACAAGTGAAACATCATTGTAACAATTCTAAGCAACTAAGCCTTGTATGCCTGTCGACAAGAAGCAATATTTATCTTTAAATATTAAATGCAAAGAGATGGCAGTTATCAATAATGCAAAATTTGCTATCCACTCGAAGTGAACCAGAAAAAAACCTGTAAATATCATGCATCCACTATCTATTGAGCAGATGTAAATGAACTTAAGCAAATAACGCAAAATGCACAAAAATATATTCAGAGCATGCTGTAATCAATGGTTCAACCTTCTTTTTAATAAATGTATCTAATTGAATGATTGATGCAACTATACGGTTTAAATTACTTCAGTCTACTTACCTCAGCTTCCTTCTTGGCTGCATTCTTCTTCTTCCTGCCAATGTCAACACCATAGTGCTGAAGGTACCATTGCTTGAATGGAGCAGCATCAACCTGAACAATTGCACCCTTTACAAGAGTTTGTGTCCTGACAAGCTCATTGTTTGAGGCATTGTATACCACATCAAGAAGACGGGTCTTTCTGGTGACTGCCTCACTACCCCAGGAGAAGTTGCCTGTATCCAATCTCAGAGCCCTCCACTTCACATTTCCTCCTCTAACACGAATTCTCCTCACTGTCTTATTGCTTGACAGTTTAGTGTTTGCTGGCTGGCGACCAAGCTCATACCTTTAAATTAATAACAGATATAAGATCATTAAATACAGCATTATATATGCCAAAATGGATAATCATTATAACAGAACAGCAATAGTGTTGTTGGAAGAAAATGCCAGATATATTTAATCCACTATTTTTCCAACCAAGTATATTTGAAATGTAAATAAAAAACAGACCTTTGTGCACCTGCGAAAAACATGACCATAATGGGATTTATAAACCTCTTATAATCAGGAAAAATTTCAGTTCAGTTGCATAGACAAGTGGTATCCATCAGATGATAAGTTTTCATACTTGCTTTGATGTTAACGTGACAAGATTTGATGGCCAACACAAATATTTGAGAATATTATAAAAGCAATCGCCACCATGCTCATGGACTGTCAAATCTTGTAGTGTCAGCATCAAAACAAAAATAAGAGCCCACCATTTGATGAGCGAAACTCACCTAAACAACTAAATTATAACTTTGCCTGATCAAAAGAATTTTAGCAATTCCATTCTGATCAAGTCCTTACAGCTATACAGAAGATCCCCGAAGTACAACACAGACAAATAAACCAAGTGAGCCAAATTTGCAAGACAAGCAAGTAAGAATCGTCCTGCATACCACTCAAAATTAAGCCAGGACAGGCTCAGTTTCAGATAATTAAAATGTTTTTAGAAATTCAATTTCAAAGTAAAGAACACTAAGATGACAAAATATATCAAATAACATTACCATCTCGTACAAATCGTTTGCATAATGCTCAAAATTAAACTAAAATAGGTTCTGTTTAACCTGTGATAAAAATGTAAATGAAAATGAAAAATCCAGTCTAGTGATATGTGGTTTCTCTATGCTTAGGTAGCTTCAACACTAACTCCTTGGTTGAGACAAGTTTCCACAAAAATTGGATTACCAAGCATGAGAAACTATAGGATTCCATTTTCATCTAACATTTTAGATCCCAATCTTTCTGGGTAACAAATCAGTTCACAGAGAATAAAAACAGAACCTATTATCTGTATGATAGCATTTTACAGATTAATGTAGAAAATAAACAAACATTTCATTGACGGAAACAGAGATTATGATCTTACTTTCTCTTCTTCCTCCATGCCTTCTTCTTGCCACCAGTGGCACGCCTCTTGTGCATAGAGTCCCTGGAGATACCTGACAACACACCATAGATTCATCGTGTTAGATCGATCGAAAGAGAAACACTGCAATTTCAGATTCATCAGCTAGTTGCAGAGATCGAAAATCGTACCCATCTTCGCTCAGCAACGGCGAGCTTCACTCACTCTCTCTCTCTCTCTCTCTCTCTCCCGCACACAGTTCTATTGAGTCTCGCTCGCGCTCTCTCACAATAAAAACCCTATCTCGTGCGCTTTTTATATGAATCCCTTATGCCCTAAGGGTATAACAGTCATTTTGGTATTTATGTAGACGCTCCAACCCGCTGTACGTTTGACATAAGGTCAAACGACTCTAATTGGAAAGCTCGATATAAATGGTTGTACTTCGGCTCATTGGCTCATTGTATTAAAATTGAACTCCCTTAAGGCGTTAACAATTTGCAACCTTTAACTATTATTATATAAGTGACACATTTTACATACTTTATTTCTTCAATTTGTTCACTCTATGTTTAAATGAATGGAAGATGCAAAAATAATTGAATGAAAATGTTACATCTGTTGTAATATGGCCACCGTCATTACGTGTCTTATAACGACTCTAACAGTAAAAGTTGTATAGGAGGTATTATTACATATTCCTGCAAGACTGTGATTATAGACTTGATGTATGATTAAATTAGTATATTTATGAGCCTATATATATGTAGCTACTCTTGTATGATGTATAATTAATAATATATTCATATCTACGATTCTATTCTCCAATATTTTTTATTATTTACAACACGTTATCATCACGAATTGCTCAAAACAATTTTTCGTAATTTACTACTCGCGTCTCCGTCTTCGTATTATCACACATCCGATGTTATAGAGTTATGAATTGCTGCATCAAAAGATTGGTACTCTTTCAAACAATTGGTAAGTGTGGATTTAATCTCAATTGAAACCACATTAGGTTTGTAAGCTTTTTGAAACTTCTCACATGCTACAATAAAATTACGTTTTCCTAAATTAATACCCATTCATTATTAGTAAACAACTAAACATACGTTATGGATTTTGATGTTGTGCCTTGGACATTCAAATGTTTCTCTGGATTTATTTAGCTATTATTGTATCAATAGTTTTACTTGTATTGAACTATTACACAAAAGAAGATTAGTAGATGCTTGTCCATGATAGGGAGACTCATTAAGGTTATGTTGGTACTAGAATGTATGTGTTAATTATAAGTTTTGTGTGTTGAAAGGGTTTTGCATCACGACACACTCTTTTGATATCTTATATACTCATCTAGCTTTAGAAAACTAGAAAATTGAGCTTGTAGAGATTCACAACCAATATGCCAACTCTGATAAGGTATGGCTTTAGATACATGAGAGCTATTTGTTTTTAAGGTGGTGCTTCAAATGCTATGATAAGGATACGCCTCTCTTCATATTGATACGAGACCACAAACAGAACTTGTTATCATAACTCCTTGTAACATATAGTTGTACTTTGTGTTATATTAGTGATTTTCCAATTCACTGCGTTCAATATTATATTTACAACTAATTATGTTTGTGAATACATAAGAATACATGTTTGCTCCTGAAGTAGCATACAAAATGTCGTCAAAGTTTGTATACAGAATTGACATGCATCGACCTAGCAAGAAACGGAAGTAACTCTGTCAGTTATCAGGAGTAGCAACAATGTGAAGATGATCATATTTCAGAGTTATGTGCACAACACTCTTTTTCCATTATTCAGGTTTTGTCCCACTGGGTTTTCTTGAAAATGTTTTTAATGAGACATATATTAAGCACATTCAAACACCACATACAATATGTTTATTTATTCGGTTTTTATCCCATTGAATTTTTCATAATAAAGTTAAATGTAATTGTTTGTGAATGATGGTGTCCAATGGGGAGTGTTGTAATATGACCCCCACCATTACGTGTCCTATGACGACTCTAACAGTAGAAGTTGTATAGGAGTACTATTATATATCCCTGCAAAACTATGATTATAGACTTGGTGTGTGATTATGTTTGAATATTGATGAGGCTATATATATGTAGTCACATTTGTATGATGTACAATCAATAATATATTCAGATATACGATTGTATTCTCCAATCTCTTCTATTATTTACAACAACATTATAAAAATGTTAACTTTTAAATAACTATCATAATTTACTAATGAAAAACTAGTAATTTATTAATTATCAATAATAATAAATTATTATTATTGCAGACAGTTAATAATGTAACAACAAAGTGAAAATTCAAGGTGCAAAATATGTCACTTAAAAGTTGTAATTAGTTTGGCAGCGACGATGACAATGACGATCATCCATTGTCCAGTGATGAGGATTCTCATCGTCGTTGTAAACTGAGAACCCGAAGGCAAAGGGAGAGGAGAAAACTTATATTTGTGAGTTTAAACGAGTGTAAACCAACTAACTTTTTATTTATTTATTATTATTACAATTGGAAAAGATCGCACTAATATGTACTTTAAACTAATTTCTTCTGGATTGATAAAGGAATTGACATTATTATATAGGGATGCACTGGGGATGTTAATAGTGGTTCATTTTGTTTTATCTTGGGGGTAGTTGTTTGATTAAACTTTCAGTGTCATATAGAGAGAGAGCAATATTGTATTTAGGAAATAACATTATGCTGGACTTGAACATCCGTTCCTTTCACAAATTTCAAAATAGTTTCAGTACATCAGAGTTCATCTGTATTGTTTTAAAAGTGTTGGTGTATTATTTATATTTATTATAAGTGGTCTAAAATATATAATAAACGCATTCAGTTAATGCTAACATTTACATGTGCTTACATATTTATTGAATGACGCGAAAATAATGCTATTAGATCTCTTCCGTAGTTGGGGTCGGCGGCGCCTTGATTTTTAGGGTAGTTGACATTTCGGGGCACGCGACCTCGTGTGACTCCTCTGCGGTTTTTAAGGCAAACGATTCACTTCCAATGGAGGCGCGTGCACAGGTTCCAACTTCTTATGAGGCAATCTGATCGGGCCTCTATTATTGGGCTTGGTTCTGGGTCTTCTTTGGGTTCTATCACTCTCAAGCCCAATATAGCTCACAAGAGTATCAAGCAATCCTCTCATGTTTCTCGTTCCTCAATTTTTTAATGCTTCAATTTTATTGTATTTGTAACCGTGACTTTGGCCTCTCTCCCCTGTAGGGGTGAGCATAAATGTCTGGACAACTCGGCCCAACCCGTGACCTGGACCAACCCGGACTAACCCGTCCGCTCATAGTCCCAACCCGGAATGACCCGGGCCGGGAACGGGCACCATATAGATATCACAGGCCGGTTGCAGACATGAAGTTATTGACAAGTTTGAAAACCACAATTTCTATATATACTACTCTAAAGTTATTGACAATCTGTTTTTGTGATATTGAAGTATTAATTTTGCAATATGATTTTATGTACATAATTTATTTTTGCAATCAGTTTTTGTGTACAATATGTTAATTTTTAATGTTATGGACGGGCTGGACTAACCCGGAAACCATCCGGGCTTAACCCGCCCACTTGTCCAGCGGACAACACTGTTCATGGGACGAGAATGGACATGAAAATGGTCAACCCGCTGAGTCCGGGTTGGGCCCAAAAATAAGTCACGGACTGTCCAACCCGGCCCATGCTCACCCCTACTCCCCTGTCTTGGAGTGATACGCTCTGTCTTATTCTAATGTAATATATAGAATCTGCTTGGAAAAAAATGGTATTGCTTACACACTTATGGAAATGGACTAAATATCAAAATTATATGTCCTGCTAATATTGCTTTAGACCACAACATTCGTTGGCCAGCTGGCTAAAATTATTCAGTCCCTTTTCTAAGTGTGTAAGCAATAGCTTCTTGTACCATCATTTCGTGTCATTCAGTAAATAAGCGCATGTGAATACTAGTGTTAAGTTAATGAGTTTATTATAATGTGCATTTGAATTCATTAATTAGCTTACTGAAGAATAATTTAGTCTGATTATTCATAGCAGATGATCCCACATGTGGATTGAAATTTGAATACACAGAGGAGAGGAGCGGACAAATTCCAAATGCTCACCTGATTAATTTGAGTCTCAGGAAATTTAAGTAAGACTTACCTTTTTTCCTGCAGTAATTAATTTAATCATGTTGAAAACATGATCCCAGTCTTTTTGCCTGTGACTGTGAACCTCACCCTTCCACTCCCGAAGAGACAGCTGCTTGATGCAAATTACCGTCCTCTCCTCTCTAGAGACACGTGTCCATCACGTGGGGGCACAACCCCACCCCACCCCAGGAGCGCTCCAATCGCACCCGTCCACCTCACAACTCCAACAAGCCTAACCACCGTTGGATATTCCTCCACGTCTACGCATAATCTCAGCTTTTCTCGAATTTTCACTACACTACCAAAACAATTACAAAAAATGGGAATTTTCTGGAATATTCGTCTATAAATACTGTGAGTCGTCCAGCTCAGAAATTAAACGCCGATTGATTCATCTTTCTCACACTCGATTGAAAATCATTTTCCGTGTTTTTGGAATCGCCAATGGCTGGATTATTTTTCAGGGCGAAGCCGAAGCGAGTGACGGCCACGCTCGGCGACGAGGCCAGGGCTCGGATCGTCGGCGCCGGCGACCACAGCTACGTGAGCAGCGGCAGCGAGCACTCCGCCGCCGACTCTCCCTGCCTCTCCGATCTCGTCCACGGCTTCCTCGAGGAGGATTCCGAGGCCGCTAATTGGAACGATCCTGAATCGGACGGCACAGGCTCGGTCTCGGACTCTACGGACAGGATCGAGGAGGTCCTCAGGTCAAGCGCCGCCGAGAGCAATGGAGATCTGTACAGGAACCTCCTCCTGGCGCACGCTTCCTCGGCGGCGGAGAGGTTTTCATCATCGGAGCGGGAGGTTTTGCTACGCGGCGTGATGCGAGATCTGAGGGATCGCGGCCACAATGCGGCGGTCTGCAAGACCAGGTGGGAGGCGAGCGGCGGGCTCGCCGCCGGGGCCTACGAGTTCATCGACGTGGTCAGGGAGGGCCACCGGTACGTCGTCGACGTGGACTTCGCCTCCGAGTTCCAGATCGCCAGGCCGACGAGCGACTACGCCACGCTGTTGCAGTCCCTGCCCGAGGTTTTCGTTGGGAGGAGCGAAGATCTGAAGAGTATCGTGAGAATCACGTGCGAAGCGGCGCGTAGGTCGCTGCGGAGCAGAGGCCTCTCGGTGCCTCCGTGGCGGAAGAACCGTTACATGCAACAGAAATGGCTCGGGCCGTACCGTAGAACCACCAACCCCGTCCCGACGCCCACAACCGCCTCCTCCGCCGTGCAATGCCGTTACGTCGGCTTCGATGACGCCTCCAACGCCCGTCTTTTTGCCCCTAAACGCTCATTATTAACTTCTGATTCTTAAATTAATAATATTATAATAATCACCCGAATTTATTTATTTATTCCGTAAATGATATCTTGCAAATGAACACTTTGTTGATTTTCTGGCTGCACATAAATGATGTGATCCAATGGCTGAGACAGAGAGTGACGACACCTCGGCAGGTGGACGAATGTGGGCCATTGGATGGGATTTAAATCCAACTTTGTGCATTGACAGGTGGCAGGTAACGAAGATTATAACAGAAGTGGATAAGGTTTATTTGAATTAAAATAAAAAATTAAGTATTCAGAAATATTATTTTAAAATATATATTTATGTCCCCGTCCCTCTTTAATTGGGCGGGATTTTTGGGGTGTTGGTGGGGTCAAGTGATGAATCTATTTGGGTGTGAAATTAATTTGATTTAAATACTCTATCAGTAACGTGGCAATGTAACCAGCACAATTAGATAAATATTCGGAGTTACCAACTTTTTAATATATGAAGTTGATCTTCAGATTTCTAACGAATTAAAATTTACTTAATATTGATCACTTTATCAACATTTAAAACTCTTAAATTTTACATTAGTCCTTGAAATTAAGTTAAAATTATATATACATTCAACATATGTTCTAATATTCCGTTGAAATTTAAATAAGTTCAAAATTCTGACAAAATATTTCAATATATTATCAGACATTAGTTTAACTCAGATTTTTTTTAACTTATTATCATTAATGTTTCATGTTTTCTTAAACTGGTACCATCCGAAAAATGAGCAATAACTCTCATCCTTAGCTGGCTGTCTGCGGCAAATCTACAACGTCACGCCATACAAATAGATAATGTACCACGTGCACACAACATGCACAATTGGAGGATATGGTTTTGATCCTGTGTCTTGCGCACTCAAGTCGTGTGGTGTAACGTGCCATGTCCGTGCCGCAGGTGTGTGACGTGGCTAAAGTTTATCCGTCCATTGAGTGATCGAGATCGTTGACGGTTTCTGATGAAACACGTGTGAACGTCTACCGAAAATATAGTGAAAGATTGATTCAGTGAGTCAGATACATATGGAGTTGATGGATTGGTAGTGGAGTCAAGTCATTTATGTGTATACTTTATTTTTTATTTTAATGTTATCTTTGATTTGATTTTCAGACAGCCGGTTCAGCAAACTTATCGGGTTTCGATAACAGCTTTTACATTTTAAACTTATTATGTGTTCTATAGATGATTGCAGAAGGAAGTAGAAAGATAAAGGACAGTGGCTGGTGCCAAGTGTTGTTGAATCCTAAACCACACAAAATTTAAAATGAAACATTTATAAAATTCGATAAACATTTATTAAATTTAATACCACCAAACAGTTCAAATAAAGACAGGAATTTAAGTTCTTAGGTTGAAATTGCATAGTTGTAGCAAATACACCCAACGAAATAATTTTTTTCATTTGGCTACGTCTAATATATTTTTTAATTTCGTATTTTATATGTAAAAGACTAAATTACCCTCCATTTAATATGAATTTGCTCTCATATACATTCATGTGATTGGGATCCTAGACTAGAGGGAACATCGGGAAAACAAGAAATCGTTTTTAAAAGAAGAACTCTCGGATGAAGAATCTGAATCCGAGTCCGATTCGGATGCAAATTCCGATTTCGATATGGATTCTGATCCTCACCGTCGTCGTACCCCACGAATTTTTGCTCTTAATCCTTGCCCTGCTTGAAGATGCAGAGCAGCTCGAGAAGGAGGTCGAGGTTGTAGAGGCCTACATCGGCGTCGATTGCGACGACGAAGAAGACCAACCACGCGAGGGAAAGGCCGACGTTGGTAGTGGTCTTCCCTACGATGGTGTTCTTCATGACACTCTTATCCGTCGTCCTCGCTCTTAGTGGCTTCCATTGCCTCCACTCCATTTCACTTATTATTATTTTTCATTATTTTTTATTTTTTATTTTCTCTTTGATTTTTGTATTTTATTTGCTTTCATTGATTAGATTTGAGAACCCGTGACTATGGATTTCTGTTTTTTTTTGCTCAACAATTTGATTGTGTATTAATGAGATGACTAAACCTTCACAAGACGGGAAAGAAAAGGCAAAATGTTACATCAATATAGGTGAAGATTGCTTATTAGTATTTTGAAAAACAAAATGAAATTTGAGATACAATGAACGTGAGAGAATTTGAGAGACTACTTTGCTTCAGTCCAAAATTCCGACCATGAGTTCTTATTCAATGTTTAACATCCTTTAAAGCCTTTTTGGACTTAGGCTTGAGCGTAATGAAATTAAGGGAAGATAGAGCCCCATTCAAATTTGAGCCAAACCCTAAAGAAGGCCCAACTACATGCCTGGAGACAGAAGCCCTCATAGGAAGCTTCAGCTCACCCTTGGATGTGAAGCGTCTGACTTTAGGAAATGAAACGACTACCTCGAAAATCTTATCTGAATAGGGTAATGAGACGCCCTTCTCGAAACCACGCAAACTTGCCCACCCCGAATCGTCATTGTTGCCGAAAGCCGAGGCGCCACCGACGCTAGATGACAAGGCAACAAAAATGTGGAAGGCGAAACGTCACTGCTAGGAGGTTCGTCGGAAACCTCAATCAAGACACCGTGACGACCGACCAAAATCAATGGAGAGAATTCGTTCTCGTCCCCGACAACCACGGACAACAACATCGAGCGAGAGCTCACATCCATAGGAGCCCGAGATTTCGGTTGATTTATCAACGAAGAACCAATTGAGTTTATGAATTTTGTGTCAGTTTGTAATCTTGCCCAACTAGGTCTACTGAGAACCAGTATTTGAAAGTCGATAAAAAGAATGATGGGTTTGGGAGAGAGAAAACAAAATAAAGTAGGTAAATAAATTTGATTGAATTGTACATTTTTTTATCATCAAGAAAATAGATTACTTAAAAGAGAAAATACAATGTGAAGCCCAAGAAGGGCAAAGGAAATACAAAATGCCACCCAAAAATCTCAAAAGGGGACAAAAAATCTGGAGTTGAGACGGGTTAAGAACCAACCCTAACCGACATTAATTTGAGAAGAGAGAAGAAAGGTGTTTGAAGAGCTGCAAACAATTGAAGTTTAAAGTACAAATAATGACACTTTGATGATTTTAATTTTAATTTTTTTAGAAAAAAAAGATGTAGAACACTTTGGTGGATTTTCTCAAAAAATGTAATTATCGAACTTATTTAAGAAAATATGTTACTTTTGAAACTCGGGATGATCTCACATAAATACATATAATTTTTGTGAAAGATGCGTTGAGAATTTTTTTTTCCACTCCACTATAATCCGTTAGTTTTAAAATGTGAAATGACTAAAATACCCTTAATTGTCATTTCTAAATTTTGAAACACATGTCATTGAATCTATATTTTCTCCTATCTCAATTTTCTCCCCTTCTTTCTCCATTCTCCTTTTGTTAAATGGGAAGAAATGAAACGAACTCATTATTTTGTTGCGTTCTTGATTCAAGCAAATGACTGTGGTAGAATTTCGTTGCCACGTGTCGCACGCTGGGACAAATCCCGTCCGATCTTGAGCGATCTATCGACTATTAGAAGTTCAAACTATATATATATATCACATACAAACTTTAGCATATTTACAAATTGTCCAAATCCATGACAAACATAGGAATCTGCGCGCACGTTCTCCCAGCGCACAACACGTGTCCAGAAGCTGGCCCGCAGTAAATTTTGGGGTCGCAAAAGTTCCACGCTCAGCGCAAAAGTTCCGCCTGAAGGTGACATGTATGGAACTTTTGTGCTGGGTGTAGAACTTTTGCGACCCAAAAAATCACTGCGGGCCAGCCTTCCTGGACACGTGGCGTGCGCTAGAAGAGCATGCGCGCAGATTTCCATAAAACAACGCTTGTGAGTAAGTTTGGACAGTTTATAAAAAACACAAAATTTGTTGTGAAAAACATCCCTATATATATTATGAATACATATTGTATAATCTAATCTTGTGATTTAAGTTTTAGCTAAATTATTTTTAAGTTAAAACAATATTCTTTTAAATTATTTTATAAAACAATAATTTTTAAATTTAAGAACAATTTTGTATAAATTTGTACCAAATAAATTAAAGTTCGCATTATTTTTTTTTGTTAATAACAAAGTACACAACACCCTCTTACAAGAATTTGATAATTTATAGCATATTTTGACTATTTTCCGTTAAAAACAAAATGAAAGGCAATGTATTTGGATCCAACATAAGTATTCAAAAGACGATATAGAAGTAGTTAACACCATTTGTACAAACAGTGACACAAAATAAAACCTTTGCTTTACTGACAAATACTCTGTACAATTCACTTCACACACGAGAAGTGTGAACAGCACCATCCATTGAGAACCTAATTAAGTTAAAAAGAACATAGACTCAAAACTCAAGCAAGGATACTCTATGCAATCACCAACTCTGAGGTTAAACCTTAAAACCATGCCATTTCCAATCTCCTCTCAAACCCTTACCAGACCAGGTTTCAGTCCAATTTGTATGCCCAACTGTGTTTCTCCAGAAATGCTTCCACTGCTTCTTTTACAGCCAGGTTAGGCACCAGCTGGGACTCGTAGAGCGGTGTGCGCGTGATTGGATCAAAATTACCCACCTGAATATCCCCACAAGCTTCATGATTAAGGCATGTATGATAATTGCTAAAACTGGATATGTAGCATTTCTATATTTGCAATGAGTGTTTGTGTACTATGCTTATTGTACTCATTGTATGAACTTGTCCTTTTGTTGTGCCATCACACCCTTAAAAAGAAATTGAAAAGACAAATACATCCTCCAAATAAAAAAATAATTTTAAATATTATATCAACATCAAAAATCTACATGTAAAATTTATTTTTAATTAATTTCCCATAGGAATTATGTCATTTTAAAAAAATAGGGATAGCATGACCTACAGATGACACATTTTTTGTCCGTTTTGCTATTTCATGTTAAGTTTTTGCAATAAACGTAGTACACACTCCTTGCAAAAGTGAGATACCGGACAACTAGTTTTTGCAATTATTGTTATTTTTATGCTAGACTGTCTACGAACAATTTAAGTTTGGAGATGTCACCTTCTGGATATGTTCAAGAATCACTGCCCTCTCGTACGTGAGTCCACTTGGTGTAATGACAGGATCACGAAAGATATCGAGTGTTATCTTACAGCACAAGTAATCTGGCACCTGATATTCATAAAGGTATAACCAGTGCAATGGATACATAGGAGCAATTAGATGTTTTCCACAAGAAAACATCTACAAACTACCAACTAACTAGTTACCTCTGTTGGAGTGTCGGCTTCTGCAGCTTTAGCGAACACTTCTTCAAGAGCAAGAAGCTGTTCCGAATTGGATGTTGCAGCCTCTTCTGTTTGAGAGTCATCGAGGAAATATTTTTCTTTAAGAGCTGCTTCACAAGCCTCTCTGTGACACAAAAAACTAAGTCTATGAATACCATTCTGAAAACATCTCGTGAACAGATCCCGTATTTTGTCAACCCAATTAGTTTGTTTTACACGTTTTATCATGTACAACACTTGCTACCAAGAATGTATATGCATAGACACATTGCAGAAAGAAAGAAGCGATCATCATAGTGTGAAAACATACTTCAAGTTCTGCATTTCCCATGCACGCATTGTTGATGCTTGCTCCCATTCCAAGTATTTTGCTTTAGCAAGCTCCTGCCATATCTCCTCCACCATGTAACTCTTGGGGTTAGCACCTCTACCGAGATCCAGTGCCTGCAAAAAGCCATCTCATCAGACTTCAAACGAATGATGGTTTCATTTGATAAACCATCAGGTCAAAGCTAAGAAAAGTTGTGTCTACTACTACAAGTCCACAACCCCATCCAAATTCTGTTCTCTCAAATGGTTCATATTTCTTAACAATATTCAAAAAGACCCTAGGCGCAAGTCGGGCGCACAAAGCCTCTGGAAATTAATCGGATTCATATTTATTTTTATTAAATAGATTATATATATATATATATATATACTATCAAAATATGAATTATATTGTATAAATAATATTAATAAATATTTAAGATCCCAAAAATAAATAGTTTAATATTAGTTACATTCATGCCTTAAAAAATATATAATACCAATGAAAGTAGCAATCAGTACAAATTATTTTAGTTTAACAATTTTTTTATTAAAAATAAATAAATCCACCTAGCCGACTTAAATCACTAGATTATATGAAATTGGGTCGGTTTTCTAATAATCTCCACCTAGGCGCCACCTGCTAAGCCAATTTTTATCATAACACAACAATTGTCTAGATTTCATTGTTGTATTTCTTAAATAATACATGGATTGCAGATTATGGTGACAGAATTGGTCAAGAGCACCATTATTTAAACCAGCATGACGATGACAATAAACAGTTCGTTGTATAATTTGATCGACAATAAAAGGACTTAACTGCAGGAAATGTTGATCAAATACAATCTTCTGTACTATGGGCCAGTAGTTACGAGAAAATATTGCAAAACATGTCATTCAAAAACAGTTAACCCTGAGACCGTAGAGGGGAGGAAAAAGCAAAGAAGAAACTAGATATGGTTGGTTCGTACCCTTTGCAACTCCTTGACACCTTCTGCATATTCCTCCCTTTGAAGCAATGCAAGTCCCAACATATAGTGAGCCTGTGACATTGCACACATGAAAACATGATTAATAAAGGATGAGAAAAATGATAACTAAGAAAACAACAGACAGTACACAAGATGAAAATTTGTGAACAATTTCCCTGCTAGTAATGCATGAAACAAATATGGGAAAAATATCCAAACCCAAACTTATATACGGAATAGCTTATAAATGCCTGGATTACTATTGCTTGTAGACAGCCAATGAGGTGTTAAACAAAACTACAGAACATTCTAATAATGCAATTTGAAGGAGAAAAAAATAAAAATCAAATACCTTTTCCACTGCAAATTACAGAAATGGGGAAATGTACTCAAGAATACCAAACTATATAAGAGCATCTCCAATCCAAAACACTATTTTAATGGAATGATTAATACATTTTGGCATAGCTTTGGAGTCAAATTGGTGGTTCGTTCCAACCCAAACGCTAAAAACTACTCTAAAGCTCTCCCTTTAATATTTTAAAGGTAAATAATTACTATAAAACTCAAATCAGTGTTTCTTCCAATCATACATCTAAAACCAATAATAAAAAATATTGAATTTTTTAGCGCAAGATTTGGAATTGCTACAGTAGTATGCCATATTTGGCGTTTGAAGTTGTTTGCTGGAAATTAATAGGCACAAAACACCAAAGCAATATGGTGTTTTGCAGTTGTGTTGGAGATGCTCTAAGGAAGATAATCTTGAAAGACATGATTATGAAATTGTTGAAGTAGAAAAGAAAACTCTATTACAGTTAGCAGAAATGAACATATAAACAGAAAGCATATGTTTAAATTCAAGAGTGAAAACCATATTAAGGTAAAAAAAGTCAAAATTACAAAATAGTGTGGCTCTAAATCTTATCAATGAGGTTGCCAACTATCAAGGTTGGGATAGCTTCACCGGAGTATTGAAGTTATTGCTGAAGGACTGGCACCAGGAGGACAGTCCCTCAACAAACAGGAACATAATCGAGTTTGAAAGGGGGCAAAAAGAAACACTTCAATCCTATAAAAAAAAGTAATTAGATAAAGGTTTCAAATTCTCTTCCAAGATTATGTCCGTGACTCATTTAATTTGCAAGGGTCAGAAAGTGGAGGCAATGATTTGTAGTCAGCACTTAATTAAACTCTGATAGAAACAGCGAGCAGGTTTCTTAACAATTCAAGGACCAACGGAAAAGTTATAAACCTGAGGATTCTTTCTTGTTTTCATCAATCAAGACCTACGGTAACCACCTGAGCATTTAGTCTTACTAAGCAAAACTAGATCCTACAATGTTATTGCCAGCGCTAAATTATTACACGACAAGCAAAAAGGACCATAACCCACTCATAAATGTAATAGAATAAACGATGATTATTGATAAACTAGAATTTTACGCCACAACTCCTAGTTCGAACTTATATAACTTGTGCTATACAACCAAAGTGGTGCTAACTTGCCGACTTGTCATCTAAAACACAACATGAAACTGTCTATTGAATTGAGGATAAGTAATGAATTGACACAACACAAAATCATTATCTTAAAGATGGCATACAAAACCTCCCAAAACTATCAAATTAAAGACTGATGCTAAGGCTAAAGAAATTATAAACAACAAGTTAACTGAAATGTGAAGTTCCAGACCTTAACGGAGTTGTGTTCAAGCTGAAGAGCTTTCCGGCAATCCTCCTCGACCCTCTTCCAATCGCTTAATTAAAAAACAATTAAGCATTCCGCATTTAGACCATACATTACAAAACAAATATACTGCAATGAATCAAAATACATATACATAGAGAGTAAATAAGCAAAAAAAACTAGTGAAGAAAACAAAAGGTTCAGTGCTCATACATACTTCCTTTTCCGATGGCAGAGGGCACGATTCGTCCAATACACAGGCACATTAGGGCACAATGTAATCGCCTTAAACCCCACAAACAGCAAAACCAAAAGGACCAAACTTAAGGCACAAAATGAGAAACCCAGATAATATAAACAAAATTTAAGCAAAAATATTAAGAACCCATTTCAGAAAATATATCTGAACTGAACAAAGAAAACAATGAAACAACGACAAATCTAAAGATAAATTTTCAATTTTGTGAAAAACAAAACCTCAGTATAAGCGTCAATGGCGGCACCGAAACGATCCTTGTTGAAGTAGGTGTTGCCGTCTTTCCTCAGTAGCTCCGCCTGCCTCGCCGCCCCAGACAAGCCCATTTTCTGTCCAATCCCAACCTTCACTCTCTACAAGCTCGAAACGAACCGTCGGGATCGGAAACCGAAGACGAGTCCAATTCAACGAAAGTCTGTATGGGAAATGGGAGCGAGAGAGGGAATCGAATCGAGACGCGAGCGAAAAACCAAAACTTGTCTGAAGAATTTAAGGGCGGAATCGCCAAAACCGAAGACTCCACAAGTCAAGAAAATTTATTTCCTTCCAGGAGAAGGGATTTTCGGTGACATGCAGAGGACACAAGTAGGTCAAGGTGAGATCTGATTGGAGGATAGTAACTGTTGACCTGGTCAACAACTACTCTCATTGGCTATTAGGTTGGAAAGGACGATTATACTACCTCATTCGGTCACATCCGTGTTATGCTAACAGTGAGGACATTTCAAGGGCGTAAAAGAGCTACTTCTAATTCGATTTCTTAAATACGGTAAAGTGACAAGTTTAGATATTTACAAGTGGCTGCTCAACAATTGTATGATTTTTGGATGGGTACTTTCAAAATTTTTTTTTGAAAAAATTACATGAGATTTGTAAATTTGTAACTTATCACATATCCGTCTAATTTCATTGGTTTTTAACATTTTTGACATGTGAAATGATTAAAATAACCTTAAGGGTTAAATGAATTATTAAAATTGGATTGAAAATAGTAAAATGCCCTCGTCTATACTTCTAACTCATAACTCACAACCGTCATTAATCTATACTGACTGATATATTCCCGCAATCCAATTTCCACAATCTAAGTGTAAATGACACAATTTGCTATTGAGAAGTTACATTATGTGACACCCTTCGTCATAATTAACAAAATCCATCAAAAGTCATGTTACGTGATAGGCTCGTAAAAAATTATAAATTATAATACCTAAACTACCCTCAAATGTAATAAGAGTGCACGTCATTTTCTTCTATCCATATGATTAAGAGAGAACTAGAGAACAAATGAGACACTAATGTAGTAAACGAAGAAGAAACTAATGGTGGTGAACGAAGCAGACGACAATGGTGTTGCAGTACAACTTCAAATATGTCATCTATTTCTTCATTTCATGATTGTCCATTTTCGTATATCTCTCTATGTGTGAATGTCTTATTCGATAGGGACCATTGATGATGTCAGTATCATGAGGTTCAGGGAACTCTCTTGACAGTTCGTGAAGCACTCGTTGGTACGAATGTCTCCATGCGAATACAAGTGCCTCCAGGGTTTCAATTATGTCATGTATGGTATGAATCTCATAACCATAGTTTATGTCTTCTTTTGTTTGGATGCCCATAAAGGTTGGTGATTGATGAAAAGTCGACTACAAAATATGTCGCGTCTTTTCACTCATACAGTAGTGAACCGGTCTCGAGTAATAAAGAGTAGTAAATTTTAAAACCCAAAATATCGTACCCAAGGGAAAATAAAGACGATGAACACTCAAGTTGAGCTCTTATGACTAAATTCACTGAATCCTATTGCAAAGTGATATTATGATAAGGAAGCGCGAGAACATTAAATAAAACGGACAATCCAATCTAGTAAAGGCGATTCAATACAATAGTTTCGAGATATACTAAAAGTAGAACCATGCATAGAGGTGAAATTACAAAACTTTGGGCGACAACGAGAATTCCAGTAACACGTAAAACTCTCTTCTGGGAGATAGATCTTATATCATAAATAAGTAACCAAACTATCCATAGTCATGATTTAGCGAGCTGAAAAGCATTAAACTCTACGAATTCTTCCAACCTTCGGTTTGAGTAACCTATAGCTATTGAATTTGTGTCAATTCCACTAACTCTAAATATAATTTAAACTCAAACTTTAATCTTAACAATTATGTTTACGAGTTTTGTTTCACAACTAAAACAAATAATCTCGATGAAACATCAAGCAATTAAGAAGATGCAGCATTATGTAATGAACGATAAAAGACGTCATACTCGATGACATATGCATAATAAACAATTTTGATTACCCACGGGTTGACACACATACCCAACTTTGAGATTCTTTATTTTTCAAAATTGTAGATCTTCAAAATTCGTTCTTTTCAATATAATATGGACCTAAAACAGATATCATATGCAAACGTTATCATCCCAAAAGTTTTAGTTGTGCTTCATAATTTATTTTGTCGATTTTTGCTCAGTTTTCCCGATTTTTGCCTTAAACGTATAAAATAGTCCTATAAAATTTGTGAAGGCATTTAGATGCAAAAAGAGAGAATTTAATGCTAATTAACAAGACTCAATGCAAATATAGGCTAAAACAAGCTAAAGCGTAAGAAAAAAGTACCGAAAAATCAAGTCAAGATGCACACGTATTAGTTGGGACTGAAGATATTGAGTTGTGGGCTTCTTTAGCTAGGGTAGTGTTAGTGTAATTTTTTTTTAATTCTAAAATTTAAAGCCAATACATGGTAGAAGATTGTGTGCTAAGATTTCAAAAATGAGTGAATTTTTAAAATCGTGGGGAATCAGTCATTTCAAAAATCAGCCAACCACTTTGCATTAAATTGAGTCTATGACCCCTAATGCACAAACCCTTTATATGCGAAAATGGCTACTCATTGCCATCATTTGTATGTTCCGTATCTGTGAAGAGGTGGAACTCTTCATTCTAAGAAAAACTCCTCACTTTCTGCTATATAGCCCCTCATCATCAAATGTACTCGGATTTTAAAGAAAATGAAGAAAGTCCACATACATATTAGAGTTTACTTTTGATCAAAAAGATTAGTCTAGTGGGTCTAGGGTGTAATGAGTATATAAACTCTTCTTATATCTCGTACGCTTCCGATATGTGACCTGGACTCACGTGTGGAATCCTAACAATCTCCCCCTCCACATTGAGTCCATCACATTGGGTTGCTCCCCCTAAGCTCACCCGCTGGCCCATCTGGGAATCCTGGCCTGATCAATCATGGTTTTCTGAATCCTACTGGCCTACCTGACTCGATCCACCATGAGATCCACTAGCCTGCCGGCCCGATGAAATCTGTGCAAACCTGCCTTTGATACCACTTGTTGGGGGAAGCGGGTCTTACCAAGGAGGAGCACACCACAAGGAAAGCCCACACACACATTAGAGCTCACTTCTGACCCAAAAGACTAGTCTAGTGGATCTAGGGTCTAATGAATATATAAACTCTCATTATATCCCGTACGCTTCTGATGTAGAACCTAGACTCACATGTGGAATCCTAACATATACAATGTCTTCTTAGCCTAAATGTTATGTTTCTCTATCCATCATCGTACTTTCTCCTTTATTTTTTTAATTTCTCGTTTGTTTCTCTTTTGTTGTTTTTTTTTCTTGCTTTGTCGGTGTAACTATCGAGCTTTTTTTCTTCTTGAAAAAATCTTGCTAACTTCATCAATAAAATCTTTCCTTTACTGATAAAAAAACATCTTAAACCGAATCCACGAGTAGAGTACTGCCTAACTCTTGAGCAACTTAATTTGGACAATGACTATAACTCTCTTGATAGCTATGACTGAATTTTACGGACACACGAGACTAACGACTCAACTCAAATTGAGAAAACTATGAGTCACCCATCTTCTACAAATCTAATTATGACTCGGGCAAGGAGGACAATGACAACTAGGATAGTGATGAGGATGATGGTGAGCGTGAGAAGTGTACGGCGCTAACGACGAGAAGTATGGGGACTCCGGAGGTTAGGATAATGACGATTTTTTACTTCCGTAAAAAAACGTCTTCTTTTTTGTATGTTTATATCTCGTACTTAAATGAAACAATGTTCATGTTAAACTTTTAAAATTAAACTCTAACAATTTGGATGTTACTTTCTTGGTTTGGATCTGCAGTACTTAACCCCTTGGACGTGCATTGTCTAGCCTAATAATATAACATTTTAGCATAAATTGCAGTTGTATTTGGATGTTTAACATGATGGTTTACAAATGGATGAATGTTTAACATGACTTAACTAAAACAATATGCTGATGTGAGCATATTTGTGAAGGAGGATTTGTTGTTCCCTAAGCGCTGAGGAAGATGCAAATGTTGATGCTTTTTACTTTTTATTTTTATTTTGTATTGTATTTTACTGTAAATATAATTGACCATAAATTTATGTATTATTAATTAGTAATTACTACTCAATAAATTATAAATTATTATTTAGTATTTAATATCAGTCAAATATTAAGATGTTATCAATTATAAATTTAATAAAATAATATTAGTATTTATTATAAATTATAAATGATAAATCAGTGAACATTTACTAATTAGTTGATTATTAAGTTATTATTATTATTAATTATTCCCTCAAAAAAAGTTATTATTAGTTATTGCTTCAAAAAAAGTTATTATTAATTATCAATTAAATACATTATTATTATTAGTATTTATTATAAACTATTAATCAATAAATTAGTATTATTTATTATGAATTATTATTTACTATTCATTAAATATTAAACATTAGTCAATATATCATCAATTAAGGCATTTTGGTGAATTCTTAAAAGTTAAGTGATATTTCGGTCTTTCTACATGCATAGTTAATTGTGTTAGTAACGGTGTTACGGAAATATAACTTATGGGCAATAAGTTGTGTCACTTACAAAATGTTGTAGTAAAGTAAGAATCATGCATAAACGACTATAGTAAAATGTAAGTTACTCTTATTTAGTCGACCTCAATGGTATGTTAAGGTTTGATAAATTTTCAAATCGTCTCGTTTAATATTAATTTGATGTAATTTCATTTAATATAATTTGAATATGTAGTGAAAACTAAGGAATTTGATAATTTTGAGTTGAATTCGAATATAACTATCATTTGTGAGTCGAGCTCAATATTAATTATTAACTATAGAAATTTATTTTATCATGGGGCGAATACTTGTTTTTCGTGATGAGACACCTTAACGAAATTATATTCGATTCACTTCATTTACATCCATGTTTTTAGTGTCCAAGATTGATGTCTTCATCCCCAATTTTCATAAAATGAGAAATGACAAGTGTTAAATTGGATTTACTAAAAAATTTGTTCTTTTAAAATTAGTATTAGGTCAAATTAATTAAATTTTGTATATACCATAAGATATATTTTAAAACCAACTCGCATTTCATGTTGATAAATAATTAAATAGACACATCACTCGCACTAATTAAGGGCATCTATATAGTGAACGAGGAGGTCAAAGATCGAAAAAGTGAGTATTTATCAAACGAATGTTTTGCTTATGGTTATATCCAGCTCTGAGAAAAAAGAAAAATAATTTCACAATCTTATTTTTCAAAAAAAGAGATTTCACCAATGCGAATTAAGTGCAGCTTCCCCAATACCTTGAGGATTTGTGTAAAATAAAAGTTTGATCATTCTCGAGTCCTCGAAATGTTATTGAAGTGATGGCAATATATACATCTAAACTACATCGAGAAGTATTGTAATCGAGTCTAACACCATGACAAATAAGGACAAATACAAAGATATAAAATAGTGGAGCCTTAATGAGTCATCCAAGCTTGATTAGTTAAACATTCACTTTGAACTCGTTATAGTCAAGCTTAAGCCAGAAATTTAACTCGTTTAATGAACAATTCGAACTTAAGTCAACCTACCAAAACTCAATAGGTCTGCGAACAAACTCATTTACTATTTAATTAATTATATTTTTTTTATAATATGACTAAATAATAATATTATTTTACTACATATATAGTGAAAACAAACGAAAATCGAGTTTAACTATTTCCTTTCGAACTTAATATTTTTCTACCGAACCAAGTCAAGCCTCAACAAAATTAAGCTTGATATACTCTAGACAAGCCTAGAGATGAAAATATCAAATATGTAAACTCTGCAAGGAAAAGTCAGTAGCATAGAAGCCACGAGGACAAGCTTTTCTTCATAGCTGAGATTTAATTTAAGAATTTAATTATACAACAAACCAGTTATGAAACAATATGTATATGCACTGAGAAAAAGAATGAAACCAAAAGGGCACAAAAACACTCACACAATACTTCCAATTTTTACAACTGTGGATGGATTTTGCTACCATGGCTAGTTCTGGGCAAGGCTAGAAGAGCCTTGAACCTTGCTCTCACCTTCTGAATTGTTCTTCGATAACTCCTCCAGAACGCGATCCTGAACCTTGCTGTATCTGGCGTCATCTGATAGCTGCCCTCGCACGCATTCCACAAGCTGAGACGCTTCTTGATTTGAATCTATAGGACGCCTCTCCAAGCTCTCGGAAGTCCAGAGGCAATCACGTGCTTTTCGAGGGATTATATGAACATGAGTCTGAATTTGGCATAAGCTATAGCTCCTCAACAACTCAACAAACAAACTTTGATATTGGGGAATATAAACATCAGGGATAATTGCAGTATATTATCTAAATTCTTGCAAAGATGGTCGAACTCCTAACGAAAAATGGGTCACATGCATGTCACGTGACCTGCAATTTTTCAAAATGGTACAATATCCCTTGGAATAAAAAATAGTTAAAAATAATAAATAAATAATTTTGATGATAAATGTAAAAAAATTAATTGAATTAAGTTTATTATTATTTTTACACAATTTTTTATTTGAATGATGGTTTCGTCTTTTCAATTCATCTTCAATGGTGTAAAAGAAAAGACAAGTTCATGGTAAGTTTTAGCAATAAACATAGTAAACGAGGAAATATGAACATAGGGATACAAGTCCACAGCGAAAGAGAATTTGAAAGAAAGAGTGACCACTCACGTGAAAAATAACTTGTCCTGCAGCTGTACCATTGTTGACCAACAAATTAAATGAATCTGCATGATTCAAATCTCCGTTAGATAAAAAAAGGGTCCCAAAGAACATGCGAGTTCACATTTTTATCGTGCTGATATATCAATGTTTTCCATGAAAAGAGTGCATAAAAGGCCACATAGCTACTATATTTATAAGTATATGTATATAAAATGTGGAACATTGATGATAAACATCTTTTGAAGATAAGGCATAGTGCCCAAAGATTATTCAATTCCAATAAATCCAGTTTTCCCATGAAAATATGAGGGTGAGTGCAATAACGAATTTAATCGGGAAAAAAGATTGGAAACAAAGCACAGTCCAAGTGGAAAATTAAGGAAGCTGAATGTTTATGTAAAAGCTATAGTAACTCTTTAATATTGACGAATATTACTCTCTTCTCATTCTAGCATGAAGCTTAAAGGGAAAAAATAGCAAAATGATCAATTGATTCGATTCAATGATAAATCCCTTGCACGTCAATCATAACCATAGTAAAAAATACATCCCATGGCATATGCAAATTTGTTGGGCAAGCTATAACAACTAAAGCAAAAAAAGAGAAGATAATGAAGCAAAAGAATGAAGAAAATTGTAATGAAATATTACAACTACAAAGAACCTTGATATATACCTGAACCGGTAGCTTTCATGATCGCATTGCTGATAAAAGGAACTTTTGAACACATTGCAGCAACTACCTGTAAAATAATTCATTAAGTGAAGAGAAATATTCCTGGATTCATGAAATAAATAGAGGTATGTTTGCGGAATCATTTGAAATTTTGTATAGCTCTAATAAAATATGTATACTTGAGTTTCTGCAAGTAACTATTGGTCCTTTTCTATTTCTAAACGAGTTTTGTTTTTGCTATCTCGGGCAGTATTACATGGAAGGATAGTCTAGAGACATAATACCACCACACAGTAATTCCTTTGCCTCCATCTATGGGAAGTTTTCTTTTATCGGCAGTTTAGAATAGGGATCCGCACACTCTCAGCCAAAAAATGGCAATACAACGAGGCTCGTGTTGGGATGCATGAAGAGATGGAACTTGTGAAACAAACTAATTCAAAATCCAAGAACATTTAGCTTTTCAAAAGATTCACGTCTCTTGAACGAATGAATCTCACATTTATTGTTACAGGTTACAGTAGTCAAGAACTGTTCGAGCAAGACCACTTTATAAGAATTCCTATCTTGAAGAAAATGACTGCAATTAGTGATCATTACTTACTGATGGAGGTGTTGCTTCCAACGATGGAAAATGAGACTTGGGAATAATGAGCGAGTGCCTAAAACAAGAGATAGAGAACATTATAAGTAATAAAAATACTGATCGAATCACAAAAATATATTAAAGTCATGCATTTGGATGGTAGAATCCAGAATGATCTCTAAAAGACTAAATCTTTGATTTGAACAAACTGTCCTGTAACTGACACAAGACCCTCTACCCTCTGACGTAATATTGAACAAAATCAACGAGGTTCAGGAAAAAAAAGTAGTGGTTACGGATTTTAGGCATCCGTATCTTCACCAATAGTAGCATTACTACAGACTTATCTCCTTCCTCTGAGTTTATCATATACACTTTCACATTATTGGTGCTGTTAGTTTAACTGGAATGTGTTTATGGACTCAAATGAGATTGAAATGAACATCAGACAATTTATCAACCAGAAAGGAATTATTAAGATCCATAGTTCTCTCGTTACTTCATTAGTTTCTCTTAACCTACTAATTTTGAGATTAGAGAGTTCTTTCGTTAATCGAGCTCTCAACTCACTCCAAGGACTCGTAACTCGATCGCGACTACTTATGTTCAAGATTTGCAGTCTATAGAATGAATAAGTGTGATCTACATTTGAAATCTATCAAGGGTACAACAATGACTTTCAAGGGTAAATCACAAGCGAACCCGCTAGCTTAACACTGACGCCTTCAAGAAATATCATATTCACCCCAAGACTAATCAAATACGGACACCTTCAAGAAAGCATTAAAAGAAGCCAAGAAGCACCAGTTTCAACACCTATGCAAATGATTTTTCCCTCATAAGTTCCATCTTGTGGAGGACACAAACAGGTCACGATGAGTTCCTGTCGGAAGATATAATGTTGACCTTGGTAACAAATGCTCTCATTCGCTGGTAGGGCTGAATAGACGATTATACCCTCATCAGGTCACAGCTATTCTATTGATGATGGAACATTTCCTATCCTTAGTCCTTACTCTACCACAATTTTTATTGTCTAATAGAGTAATAGTCAAGCTTGATGGTCTATGCCCCCAACATCTTATGAGAACGAGTGTTAAAATTCGATCTACTTAATAATTCATGATTAATAAATAAACATTGATCTCTTCAAAAAATATCATATTCACCCCCAAGGCTAACCAAATACAGACACCTTCAAGAAACCATCAAATGAAGCCAAAAAGAACCAAATTCCACACCTATGCAAAGGTTTTTCCCCCTCATAAGTTCAATCAGAAAGACAAGAACCAAAAGGACTTGCAGCATATAGCCAATACCTTCACTATTGTGACCTCATAACAAAGATAACATGATATTAATGCTATGCATGTGCCCTATCACCAGCAAATAACAACTTCGAATATCTTATAGATGGTACCTTACCCACGACTTAGCGGATGCGTGTCCAGAATGCAAAGGCATATATCATCTTCGTATAGCTGAGATAAGCAAGTGGAGGAAAATGGAGCAAGAAGCCATATCAGAGTTGGTACTAAGTCCATCATGTTTCATCATAATAATGAAGGTCAGCAACAAATAAAGCAACATTTTAAGAAGACCAAGATAGTAATTAGAAATTTAGAAAGCTTAATTCATAATTCAGATTGCTCCAACTCCTAACTAAGAAATGGAAGAGCAAAAGTTTATAAAATTAGTGTGCCATTAAAATAAACACACCAATGAATCAGAACATCAAAAACCAGTTAACTTGTTTCTCAGTATTGAACTCATCAAAGTGAAAAGACCCAATCAGACCCAGTTTCAAAACCCCAATTAACAAACAATCAACACAAACCATAAACCTCAAGCTTCGATTTTTACTCGGTCTAATCAAATTCATCCCAATACCCAGAACAGAAAATGGGGGTTTACCTTAAAAGCATGCGATTCCCCGCGAATAATCTTGCAGAAAACGCAGCCTTCGATCAAATTCGAGGTCTTGAGATCAGCGAGCTCGTGGGACGAACCAGAAGCGCAGTCCGATAACCCAAATTGGGTCTGGGACGGAGTGATTGGGCGGAGGTGGGAGCAGAGAATGGAGAGCCTGCGAGCCTCCATCTTCAACAATCCAAATGAGATTGTGAATAAGGTATCGCCATGGAAATTGAAGTCTGTGGAAGAGCTTTGAAGTGAGAGAGAGCGAGAAAAGGACAAGATTGAAAGCAGAGTAACTGATCTACAATTAACAATTACTACAATACAAAATTGACAAAAACGAAATGGAAAAAGAAAAAGAAAACAGGTACTGTATATGGGTTTCTGAGATTTTCCGACGCTTTCTCGTTAAAGTGAAAGGTCATGTTTTTGCTTATCTACAATTTGGGTCATTTTTTAAGTAGCTGCTCCTTGATTGGACTGTTTCCTACGTATTATAGTGAAAACCATAAGTTTAGAGGTACAAACCTATTTGAATGATCGAATAAAAAAATAAAAGGTATTACAATCTATCTGAAATATAGTGTCACTTTTGCATTTTACTATAATTATAATAAAATGTTTAATTGCATGTAAATTAATTTTATTATTTTACATTTTGCTATAACACCGTTTAAATTTAGACGAAAAACATTTTTTCAAAAAGACAAAAATACCTTTGAATTGATTTGAAATTAATTTAATTTGGTTTGGAATGGACCGATAATAAATCATAATTGAGATATGGTATGAGAAATTAGATTGATTTGACCGGTTCATCTCCTTCTTCCTCATTCCTCCAACGCTTCTCAAGCCCGCGAGCAATTTGTTATATAATAAAGATCCTAAACTAATATGATTGACAGTCCAATACATCATTGAATCATGACCTAAATTATACATATGGCTCCAAGACATTGTACAATCTACACTTCCTATTGTAGGATTCCAAATTCAACCAAACCAGCAAACAACTTTCAAATACTTGTGTTCGGAATTGCAAATCAGAACTCATCAAGTCAAGCATCAACTATTTTGTATAAATTGAAAAAAATCAACTAAAAACAAAAACTACACTTTGGTAAAGTAACAATGTACATGTAGAACTAGTAAGTCCAGTTATATTGCAACAAGTCAATCTACATGCAACAAGTCAAGCTACAGTATCTATTGATCATATATATACTGGTGGGACTTAGAATTTTCTGATGTAGGTTTGGAGTGATTAAATGGTTTGTGAGTTGGTGTCTCTTTTGTAATTTGAGGTTGTACTTGAACAAAATTTTATATTTTGATTTATAGATTCAGATTATAGTTAATAGAACATATTGAAAATATTATGTTTTGATGTTGGGGAAGATTACGGGAGAGGAAAGGTTGTTCATTGATGAATTTTAAAGAAAACATGGATAAAGTGGGGAGAGAGAATAAAAAAGAAAGAAATACTAATGACATCATTTTGAAAGACAAACAAAGGTATTTTTGTCATTTCATACTCAAAGTTAACAGAAAACTAACGATAATAACGTTATCATAATGTAGTTGTCTGAGAAAAAAAATCTCAACCAACTGTAATTAAATGAAAAATATGTCAAGTCAATTGTATTTATGTGTGAGTTATCCTTAGAAAAAATCTAAGAAATTGCAGAGATAAATTTGCCAATAATTACCAAACATTTTATTGCCAATACTTTTAAAATTTCATTATATTACTATAATGTATAACTAGGTGTAGTTCCGCGCGGTGCTATTTGTTTAATTTTATTAAATAATTAAAATTGTTTAACTTGATGAAAAAAATATATAATTTCTAACATATTTTGAAGCTGAATATGTTTTACTTAATTAGCTAATAGGCAACATTGTCATCTGTCTGGAAGCCAATAAAACATTCATATTCAATACGTTAGACTTGTAACCTGTTACATTTGACGAATCACTATTTTTTAGTTGGAGTGGAAAAGACTTCATCTGAGAAGCATCATATTTAGTTATAGGCATCCAACCACTAATCACCAGTCTCAAATAAAAATTGTGTATAGTTTATAATTATAGTATATGACATGTATATTTATAGTAGGAGAAATTATGAATTTTTACTTATTATTTTTTAATATGAGTTGTTATCTTCCGAATGGATAGTGATTATTAATAATATCTTCTAGTGTCACTCTTTGAAGAGAATTTAACAATTCCTATTTTCTAACTTATGTTCTATTTTGATTAGAATTTAAGCTTTAAATTATTTTTTACATTATTTTTTCACAAAAGTACAGCTTCAAACATGTATTTGATTGTTCTCCAATTTTGCATCTCCCTTTAAACATTAGATGATACATGTCCATGTATGTACAATATTTGAGTTGTAGAGGAATTACATTGTTGCGCTTGTATTACGTATATTTGACTAATAATATACAAGCACAACAATGTAATTCAATGACGCACGTTAGAATCAGGAGGAGATCGACGTATTATCTAACGTTGATAATTATTTGAACAAACAATATTAGCAATATGTACATAAGCTTATCTACAGTAGAAGAGAAGGCCAAATGATAGATTAACATTATTGTTTTATGAAAAAAAAAAGGTTTAACCACAAAGTGATAATATACAAACAACATGAACAATAATTCTGAATTATAAGCTTATGTATATATGATGAAACAATTAATTTATTACGACACTGTAGACAATGGTGCAGGGGGCTCGATCAGGCCTTCGGGCAACTCCAAGTCTTCAATTTCCTTTAATTGTCGGTTTCCCAACACTTGTGTTGCTTCGCAATAGAGAATGAGTCTTGGAATCTCCTAACAATGGTTTCAAGGTTGTCCCTACCCCAATGTTTGCTTATTCTAAAAATTTAGAAAAATATAAACAATACCAATTTGAGATGCCATATACACATTATGATTTTCCTTTTATATACTCTCAGCAATATCAACAACCTATTATTCAACAAAATGGATCTCAATCCTTATAGTAATGGCAAAGTTCTGTTTCAACTATCATCAGTATAATCACATATATATCTAAAGCAATAAAACAACGGACAAAACATCAAATCTAACACAAAAACATAGAAAACCATGCAAATTAACCCCTTTGCAGACTCATTCAATCAAACAACAATACTTTGAGCAGGATCGACCGGAAAATAGAGATGTAGCGAGACCTTCACAATGAAGACAAAAAGAGAGGGACGGAGCAATGACGCACGTTAGAATCAGGAGGAGATCGACGTGGCTTTGTGCTATAAGAGAGGGGATTGCTAGGATTTATAGAGATAGGAGATCAAGTGCAGTAAACCAAGAGTCGTAGATTTAGAGAAAATTAGAATTAATATACAATTAGAATTAGAATTAGAATTGAAGTGAAATAAAAAAAATCAAGAAATTAGAATTATATGAAATAAAAAAAAGTAAAATTCTGAAAATTTAGAAAAATATAAATGATAGGAATTTAAAATGCCATGTGGACACCTAGGATTTTCTTTTTATATGTATACATAGATTTCAGTTTAATAAAATTTGAAGATATAAAAACATCACTCTCTCCCATTCCGAAAAGGCCATGGTTTTTTCTAAATCTTTTTTTTAATATCATTCCATCTACTCAAAAACCCTCCCTCTCCAACCTAACAGACTTCGAACCCACAGTCCCGCCACTGTGAGTGTGAGACTGAACCATTAGAGTATACAGTAGACAAAAGGTGATTGTTGTTAATTTTTATATTAAAAATAATTCAAATTTGTATCCAACCATTTTTTACCACCCCAGAGTTCTAATTTTGATTTGAAAGTCCAAATTTTTAATGAGCTGGAGAAATACATATATATTTAGGAAGCCATTTTCTTTCTTTTAAATTCCTCTAGCATGGGTTGAAAGGCCTGAGGTCAGAAGGAATCTTTCAAGGTTGTGAATACATAAATCCTCTCTCACCCTGTTCAAAACAGCCTAATAAGCTTCTAACTGAGATTGACACTGATCAATCAGGCATAAGCAATCAATTTACAAACCAAGAAAGTTGTATAAATAGCAGAGAAAGAAATGAATGCAATTTGAAGATGTTCTCCAACTCACTGCCTTATAATCGAATCCAATTCAGGACTAAAATCCAAACAAAATCAACATAACATAACAACGATGTAACTAAACAAAATATAGCCGGATATAACAGCAAAAATCACTCATCCTCCTGGCTCCTCAACCTGGCAAGCTTGTTAGTGACGACAACGTCCAGCTGAGCTGCACGCTCGACAATATCTTTCCTCTTCCTGGTCGACACATTGTGTGCGATCTCAGCACAGTAAGTCCTGCAATTGCATGAATAACAAATGAGTTGCAAGGAAACTTACACGGCACAAACAATACAAATTAATAACAAGTATACGGCGATTGAAGGGTTTGTGGTATACCTGTTGTGCATCATCAGAAGCTCAAGCTCTTTGGAATTGTGCACCACAAACTTCTTAAAGCCATTGGGAAGATAATGGCAGGTCTTCTTGTCTGATCCATAACCAATGTTGGGCATCAACGTGACTCCTTTGAACTTTCTCCTAACACGTGAATCAATACCCTTTGGCCTTCTCCAGCTTGTCTGTTAAGTAATTTATAGACCATTCAATGGATGAAAAATCTATTGGTGTCATACATTAAGATTGAAACAGTAACAACAATGTGAACAATTCAGCATACACTATTTAAGAATGAATCCATCGCGCAGAAACAAATCAACTTCTGGCCAATAGATAACTATATACTTCCTGAAATTCATAATCTATTACAGCACTATGGCTCAATTTTCCTCTTTGTTCTTCAATATACAAATCAAATTGGTTTTCAAGGATGTGAACAGGAATGACATTTCTAAGTTCCATGAGTAGAGATAAACATAATGCTAAACAAGCAAAGCAATTTAAATCTTCTGATGCACATTTTGTCATTCTTGAAAAAAATTTCACAGAATTTACTGTACCTTGAGCTTGAAATAGCGGTCACTATGGGGCCTCTTGAACTGCTTCACGCGCTTCTTCACAATCTTCTTGGTGAGTAGAGGAACCGCCATTGTATCTCTGATACACGAATCGAAAATCAAGCATAAATCAGAAGCTGAAACATAATATCAATCGTTCAGAGATCTGATCATTAAACAACATAACGATGAGCCAAATGGAAACCGAGAGCTCAACAGCGATGAAGGAGAGGCTCACCTTCTGTGTAAACCCTAGTCCAGCGAAGAAGACAGAGTGACACTGGAGCTAGGGTTTTGAGCCTTTATATATAAATGGCAGAGCGGAAATATGTTGTTTCGCGGACCATGGTATGGAGTACGACCGTTATTTTCTCAGTTTGGACTTGTGAGCCCACAAATGTTCAAGGCCTTGTTGGTTGGTTCAGATGGGCTCAGGTCGTTTTAGCGGGACTGGGCCTAGTGTATGTCGTAATAGACCATTTGTTCTTTATGGATCACTGAAAATCATTACCGTCCGTAATCACCATATTTTTTTAATACTTTCCCTAAGTACCCTTAAACCCACCTCACCCAAATACTTGTTGAGTCTCGAATCCTGGTCTGAAGTCAAGAAGCGAGCAGTGTCAACCACTAGATCACGCTCAAGTTGGTATCACCATGATTTATTAATGATTAAATGAAATAATACTCATAATAGTAAAAATAACCTAGGTTTTTCATGGTTCGGTTCCGAACCGAACTGATCAATTTTATTTTAAAGAAATAAAAACCGAAATCAAACCAACAAAATTTGGTTTAATTTGGTTTTGAACATGTCTGTTTTTGATTCGTTTCGATTTGTTATGAACCGAATCTCATGAAATTCTCAAATTTTAAACCGTTTTTACTTATTATTTGACCTATCGGTTTTTGGTTGGATTTATTTTGAACCGGTGTTTATGAAATTCTCACATTGTTGGGCGATTTTAAATTATTAATTGACTTGTTTTTTGTTGGCTTGATATTTTTAGACTCAATTAATAAGGATAGATGACTTAAAATAATCCACATGTCTAAGTTGATCGGTTTTAGTTCGGTTCGATTTTTTATTGGTTCTCATTTTAAAAATCGAAAACCAAACCAATAAGTTTCAGTTGTGTTTGGTTTTGAACCGAATATAATCGGTTCCCTCCAGTTTGGTTTGGTTAATTATTTATACCCCTACAATAACCTACCAAAAAAACGAAATTCTATAAATGTAAATCCATGTTTATTTGATATTTTTGTCTCCTTCACTAAACAATTTTGTTACTATGATTTATGTTTACTGACGTAAAGAAAGTATTATAAACAAGGAAACGTTAAACAATTCAAACAAATACGGAAGGATCGAGTCCATGTTGCATCTTCTCTAACCCTTTTTTCTTCTTTCATATGATATTTTTGTTATTCTTGTCTGATTTGATTATGGAAATGTTTTGTGTTTTACATTGATGAGCACCATGTTGATGATTTTGATATTACATCAAGTCTTATTTTCCTAATAATCCACCCACACCTTCTGAACGAAGGTTGAAATTAAGAACTCCTCACAAATAGTATGAGTCACAATTGTTGGAGTGCCCCGTTAGGGACAACACTATGTTGATGTTAGATATGAGAGGATTGCAATTTTAAATGCTCTAGAGGCCTATTAGAGCATACTTGGAGAACTAAATAGAGAGAAAATGAGGATCATTTCACCTCATTCATGTAGTATTACAATATCATATCCTACGTATGCAGATTGATATAACTTAATTATAATTAATACAATACCATATATTTAACATTCTAAATGACAAATAATAGCATATACTACTTATACACACTGATATAATTGAACCATAACGAATGGAAGTAAATTTTTTTAAAATGTATATTGTGTGATTCTTAAGAAATGCAAGTCAAATAAACAATATATACATACAAGTATGGGTAGTCTACAACATTACCATTAATAATGGACCGAATGTGTAATTTATAACAAGTCATTTTAGCCATTCATTACAATTAAGGTTGTGAAACTCGGATCGTGGGGATATACCGACCAACTGACAAAAGAGGAGATTTAACAAATTCGGAGAGATCGTGAGAAGATCGCGGCAAAACACGTTTTGTAATAAATAAATAAACATATATAACTCATATTTATTTTTAATTAAAGATAAAATGAATGAGATCCAACAGAAATTGGAAACAAATGTAAGATACCGTAGTGTGACTCGAACTCAGGACCTTAGGACTCAAGTTCAAGTGCTTAACCAGTTGGTCAAGCAAGTGTTGGTAACCATAGTAAATTAAAATTAATTGATTTGAGACAAATTAGACCGAAATTGATATGAATTTGGATGAGTTGAACGGGTTTGACTAGTATCTTCACCGATATATGTTGTATCGTCTTGAAAAGTTTGAAAATATCGATATATCACTGGTATATCGGCCAGTATCAGGGATATCCATTAAATTGATTCCAACCATTGTAAAACACAAGTATAGGAAGAGTGCCAAATTGAAATAACACACGAATATCACATAAATATATTACTCGACTCACAAAGTTTTGAAACCAAATTTAAGTCTAAAATAATAATAATAACTAGAGGTGATTAATGAAGCAATAAATTGAAAACAAGACATACCCCAATTATCTACGGTTGACCCTAAACCACAACATCCTTAAATAATTGAACATAACCATGAATCCCAATGTTCTTCGAGCCACACTCATACCATTGAACAACCTCAACCCAACTACACCTAAACGTGAGATACTCCATCTACAAATGGTTGACCTTAACATACTTATGACATTGACAAAATTAACAACCAATTATACCATTTCACGAGTGTCGCCCCATACCAAAATATAAAACCAAGCATAATGAAACTCTTGAACACAAAAATGAAACCAAATGCATATGCACCACGCTCAAATCCCACCATCAACTATCTATAATCACCACCACAAATCTCACTCGATTCTAATATAAAATGTACCATGATTAGTTTACCAATCCCGCAAATCACACTAGATTCCCAAAATATTCATGAAAAACCATCATGAAGCTATAAGCTTGTCGTCGTGATGAATAAAGAATCAACTCATTTGGTACTGGGTTCTGTAGCGTTGAACCAACAGTCGGCGAGGAATACCTCGATGCAGTGGTTGTTGAAAAGAACTCGAAAGCCGGACCTTCAAGCTCGTCTTCGGCACGATCGGAGAACCAGTGAACCCTAAAAAAATCAATATGCAACCCCAAAGTACTCAAACCCAAAAAACCAATACAAAACCAACTAGTATCTAACCTGACTTCTTCGTCTTGGAAATATTCATTATCCACCATGACTTTATTTTCGCCGTCATCGTGCCCCCCTTAGCTCACCTTCAACACATGCTTATCGACCGACTAAGCCCAAAACACAGAAGTAGCAACCTAATCAACTAAACCAACCGTTTAATTGCAGTTACCTAAACACCCCACTAGCTCAACGGCTACATCAGTACCTAACCACATTTACGATACCACATTTATGATATTGCCTTAGGGCATCTCCAATCCAAGGGCCACAAAACCCCAAAATCATGACTCAATAATAGAAGAATGTTGAGTCTTCAACCCCATCTTATTCCAACCCATGACCCAAAAACTATCCCCAATTGTCATATTAATATTAATTTATTATATGATATTAATATAATTTTATTTATTTGTTACTTTATATTGTATAAATTCTTACAATTTATCGTATATTCA
>JAYMTP010000258.1:0-39034 GCA_036897365.1 Geranium brycei | reverse complement strand
AGTTTTTGGGGGCCTTTTAAACCCAAGAATTTGGCCTTTGGGGTTAAGTTGCTTTTGGGGGGGGGGGGGGGGGGGGAGTATTTGTATTAGTTTGAGATTAAGATTAGTTTGGGTTAGAGTACTTTTAGTATTTGTATTAGTTTGGTAGTTGGGATTAAGGTTCAAGTAAGCTGTAAATACCTATGTTCTAGGAATAAAGCATCGAGAAAATTACTAGTAAATTATTCAATTTGAGATATTGTGTTCTTTCTTAAAGAATGTTAAATCGAGATTAGAGCTCTCTTTTTAATCGAACTCAACTATTTATCTAACTCAGTCTATAACTTATTTCAAAGTCGGGATCATAATCATGTTCTAAATCTCAAGTGCCTACCCTTGACTCATGTTACTTGAACTAAAATATGAAAAAGAAAAGATGCATAGTAAATTGATATGATATTCAATTTGTAGGAAATGATGGTGTATTTCTCATTCATACATATAAATCAAGAAAATACTATCAATTTACTACTATTTAGGTTATTTAGATAACTAGTTATGTAAAAAAAATAAAATACTCGTATACAAGTGAGATAACATCAAATATTTACAAAATAAGTATCCATGGATTGGGTTCGAAGATTCCTCAAATCCACCCCAAATGTTAATTTAAAATTAAGCTAACAATATAAATAAAAATTTATCAAGTTAATATTTTATATTACAAAATTCATTCAGATATGAACAACTTCCATATAGTATATACCATGATCATCACAATCTTAGATATAATTGAACCCGTGAAAAGATTTCATGAATTCAAGTATTAAACACATTTATTTATTTTGTTCGTTGTTTTTGTAATTTCGTGGCTCATAAATTAGCTATATACGCTTTAACAAACAATAGCTAGGATTATGGTGTAGGATATGTCCCACTACCTGTTGTTTCAGTTGTCCGACTTGATGCCGAGTTAGTTACTTAATAATATTCGTGATTTTTTCCTAAAAGACACACATTCTTACAAAGTAGAATAATAATTAAAATATTAAACACAAATACATTAGAAATATGATGAAAGCAAACATTAAAGAAATCCGCACATTCCACTTATTAGGAAAGATAACCCCCATTTAATTACACAAATATTTATTTACTTAATTCATATTCTTCTAAGCTAAATAAATTCAGTCTTCTTCTTTTTTTTTTAAATATAAATAAATTCCGTCTTCCAAATTTATAAGGAAATAAGTTATTGCTCAAATTTTCTAATCGAAAAAGAAAACAAATTATACACGAAATAGGAAAAATATCAATCATTATGTAAACTGAATCCCATTGGGTTTGATTTATTGTTATCAACGATTCAAATAGGGCCGTATATGGTTTGGTTTTGAGTCGGTTGTTTAAATTAAACTGATCAATTCAATTTTAAAAAATTAAAGCCAACCGCCGAAATCTGGTTCGATTTGATTTTAAACATTTCGGGTTTTAACTTGATTTGGTTTAATTTTTTATGAACCAAATCTCATGCAATTCTCACACGTTAGACCGTTTTGACTTATTATTTGATTATCGATTTTTGGTTGAATTTATTTTAAACTAATTTTCATGAAATTCACACAAAAATTTTGTGCTGCTTTTTACTTATTAATTGACTCAATATTTTTACTCAATTGATGAGGACTGATGACTTTAAATGAGCAATGTCTCCAAATCGATCAGTTTTTAGTTTGGTTTGATTTTTTATTGGTTCAAAATTTATAAATCGAAACTGAACAAATAAATTTTAGTCCAATTCAATTTTGAACCAAATCAAATCAAATTTTTTTGGTTCGGTTATTTTTCGGGTCGACTCGGTTATTTTGAATGCCCATCATTAGGGATGACAACAGGTCGGGTTTAACCAAACACGCACCTGTACCCGAAGAATTTGAACGAGTACCCGACCCGAAACAAAACCCGCTCAAAGTGAGAGGGTACCCACCCACTCAAGACCCGCCGGGTACGGGTTTTATCCGAAACCCGAAACTATCTAAAATGCAAAAAGATATTGAAAATGTCCGCAATTTATAATATATAATGATATATGTAATTTTTTTATATTTATATTTATATACAATGTATAATATATAATTATATACATAATTGCTTTAGTTGAATTTTTTTAAATATTTTTTGTTAAAAAATAAGTATATATAATATACAAATAAATTTATTCTTTTATATGGTAGGGGTACGGGTTGGAAACGGGGTAGGTATAGGTCAACTCACACCCAGCTAAAAACCAGAAGGGAAAACCTGTACTGTATCCGACACATACCCAATGTTTTTGGGTTTTATCCATTTCGATCGGGGCGTATTAATCGAGTACCCGTCGAGTTCATATTTTTTTTCATCCCTACCCATCATCTTCTAAATCAAAGGCCTTTGAACTTGACCAGTGGACTAAATTTGGCATTGCATCAACAATTGGGCTTAACAGTACGGCCCAGATAAAAAAGGCGGGAACCCGATACAGTTTTCGCTTTTACCGACCATTTCCGGGTCTGTCGTTTTACGATCACCAACCAGCCCAAAACGACAGCGTTTCATCCGCAAGTCCTGTTAATTACAATTACTTGCCATCATTAAAGATTAAGAAAGAGGAATGAAATCGTAAATCTCAATCATCAAGATCACTTTTTGATTTTCTGTTAAATCCAAATCCTCTCTCGAGCTCCAAAACCCTACTAAGCACAAGTATCGAACAAGAAGAAGCAGATCCAATCTTCATCAATCGCACTGCATTTACCAGATTTTCTGCAACTGAGGTTTGTCATTTACACACTTGAGCCATTGATGTTACTGTCACTGTTAGCTCTGTGGTGTTCGGTTGTGAAGTATATTCAGCTTGCCGGATTTTGCTTTGTTTTTGGGTTTTTCTGGGTTGTGCGTGAAATTGATTTTTGGGTAAAGTAGCATTTAAAATTTGAAGGTGATAGTTTTTGTTTTGGGTAAATTTGGCCGTTTTCTTGATTGGGTTCTGAGTGAAGTCAATGCTGTTGCTTCTTCTTCTTTGAAGTAACTTACTGTTTTGTAAAGAGCTATATGAACTGACTATTGAGTAAATCTGCAATGAATTTGGGAAAAATGAAGTCATCTGTGAGTTTTGTGTGTTTGGGTCTCTTTACCTATGAAGAACACTCTAACTGTTTGGTTTTGTTGTAACTTCAGTTGACCAATGACATGTCAGCGTGGCCGGATTTAGGAAGTTTGTTGTAACTCTTCATTCAAGGATTTGACTTTGACTTTGAAGGTGATAGTGTGGTTGTGGTTTTTTTTTTAATATACAATGGATCTCACTGTATCAGCTGAATTAGGTGTGTATAGCACAAAGGACGATTTTATGAATCATGAGAAAAAATGTTATGGACTGGAATGGTAGAAAATGTTTCGTGTAGTAACTGGAGTTTTTCTTTCTAAGGGCGGCATTGTGTGTTGAAACATGCAAAAAAAAGCCAATGATAGTTATTGGGTGAATCTGCAGCATGTCTTTCATTTTTGAATATTCTTCTTTTGTTTGTTTGGGTCTTTTTTCCTGTCCAGGATTCGATGAACCCAGTTTTACTATTCTTCTGCTATGCTTTTACTTCTTTACGAATTCCTAGTCCGACTTTCCAAGGAATATGTTTTAATCCTTCTCAGCTCCAAACTTATCGCTTGCTTCAAAGACTGATAGGCAATTTTTGCTGACCAAGTGGGAATGCAAATTTCAAAGGTTGCGGGCTACATATGATTCGGCTTCCAGGATGGCTTACCTCTTATGGTAAACATTCATCATCAAAACCACTGACTGATTTAAGGCAACATGCAAATAGGGTTAGACGGGTGTCAATGATTGACACTGTGCATGAGATATCCATATACCTCCATAGGTTCCACAATCTCGATCTTTTCCACCAAGGGTATGTGCATTTTAATTATGTGTTTCCTGTAAACTTCTTCCTGTTTCTTCTTTAATGAATACAATTGTGAACTTTTGCTTTTTCATGCTTTAGATGGTATCAAATTAAAATAACATTGAGACGTGAAGATGATGAATATACTTCTCCAGGAACTCCGGCAAGAGTTGTTCAGTATGAAGGTATTTTGCTGCAATTGTATTGGGCATTTTCTTCTTATATGCGGTAGAGATTATGAAATTCCCTGTTCCATTTCTAGTAAAGAATCTATCCGAGGTTCATGGGGAAATCGTGTGCAAGTATTTGCTGCCTATGATTATGTTCATGGGAACACAAGTACTGTTTTCTTGATATGGATACTGGGGGTCAACATGGTAACTCCAAAAGAATCTAGAGACAGACACCACTCTGTATGCGTGTTTTCTGGAGTTTCTTATGAACAGATATATAAATAAAAATAATTAAATATGTATGTATGTATGTTCATGGGAACACAAGTACTAATTTAAGTGTGTGTATTGAAGTGAGTATCCTATAAGTTGAGGAAAAAATTGATACTTATCTGAAGATTTATCGGCAAAATATGCTTAACATCTTATTATTTTGCCTTTTATTCTTAAATAAATCAAACTGATTTTTTTCTTCTTAAAAATAGTTTTGAGCTGAGTATCACGTAGTTTAGTGTTTATTTATTAATTTTCAATATGACAATTATGTATAAACATTGTCGTCTATAAAATGCATTTCATTAGAGTATCTCCAATGGGGCTCCTGTAAAAAAATGAAAAAGTGCCCCCTACACTAATAATGATACAAATCACTCCCTACATTAGCTTAAATGTAGGGAGTACAGTTGGAGATGCTCTTGCATATTTGTCCTTGAAAATTTTTAAGTGGTGCTGGCTTCTTTATGAAATGTTTAATTTGCCATCCTTTCAACTTTCTTGAATAGAGAATATGTTTTTTATGTTTTACTTTTTTTTCAGAAGAAACTATAGCTCAACAGTGAAAACATACTCATTCATTTCACAACTTCAAAGTTCAGTGTGATTGATTGTATTGGGCTGATATGACCTTTTGTACTGTAGTTTTTAGTGTCTACTGACAACAGTATTAACATATCTTTTGAAACAATCTCTTAAGGAAAAGGTATCAGAATCTCTTTGATTAAAAGAGAGTATGGGAAGATGTTGAAATATATCTTACTTTTTACCAAATTGTTTGTATAAAAAATCCTATTGTTTCGATTATGCGATGATGTAGGCCTCTTGGAACATTCTAGTAGATGTTTACCATATTTTTAGATATTCAATGATTTTGATATTTATAGTGTGTTTATATTTCCGCTAGGGTATATAATAAGTGATAGTAATATTTCAACCTATCCATAATGCATAGAATCCTGTTGTGCTAAACTGCAGCTTCTGATCTGGCTTCTGATGTGGTGTGGAGGATTGACGATGAAGAAAACAGTATCTCAACACAGCCATTTTGGATCAAATATGCGAGGCAGAATGCCCTTCTATCTATCATGGTTACTTTCAACCTTTCGTCCGATACTTATGAGGTTGATCTCTCCCTCAAGATATTATATGTGTCTTTCACATGTTGTTAGATTGTGGTTTGTGTCATGAAACGTTAGAGCCATCTTTTGAATTGTAATTTATTTGTTTGTTGAAGTGAGTTATACATCATTTTGAAAGACATCTATAACTATTGTGTGTGATAGTGTTAATTTCTACTATAATACTGTAAAGTATTTATATGCGTTCAGTATAGACTACCAATTATTGACATGAATTGAACTTTTAAAGTAAAGCTATAAGATCATTGCTGTACAATGCCTCACTGGTTACATTTTACAAATATAACATTTAAACTTTAGATTATTGATTCAGAATGTTTTGTTTATTTTCATAATCTGTTTACTTTCTGCATTGTGCCCCTTGGACTTCTGTATTAATTAAAATTGAAAATATAAATAAAACTAATTATAATGTTTATAACACTGCAATTAATTTAGATTATGAGTTTTTAAGTGTTGAACAATGAAAATAGACAGTGAGCTCATATCCACAAACAAGAAACTATATTTATATTGATATGTTGCTGTTCTAGATTAGGATTTGAGGCTTAACTAACATAGAAGTTCAGATTTCATATAAGCGTTATGAACCATGATCTATGGCGATTCATTTTATGCGATTTAGGTTATCCAACTGTTCAAACAACTGGTTGGAACTATATAGGCCATTGAACTGGTTCTGACAACTGCTCCTTCCATGAGAAGAGGGAAGCATCAAATAGAAAAGGCATTTTTTTGTCTATCACGGAACTATGATTTCTTTTATGCTTTCTTGTTGAAACATGGGATTACTTTCTCTCTGTGTTTATACAATGAAGCTTTATACCAAGGAAATGGAGGATACTGCTTTCTGAGGACTAGTGAGGTTTATATGATGAAGAAGATGATATAGGGAGAAAATTATGGGTTGAAATAGAACTTGTAGTAGCAAATAGTCTCCCAAAGGAAATCTTGCAATGCAGTTGGCTTGCTCATGTAAGACTGGAGTCTCCATTTGCTATTCTGCAGCCGATAAGAAGCCATTCAATTGTAAAAGGAAAATCAATAGTCTTTCTGTTCAAGTTCAGATATCTACGTTGGCACCAAAGTTTCTACAAAGCAATATGATTAGTTACAAATGTTTTCTCCCATCAAAAGTTCACAGAGAAGATTATTATTGCTCTCCCAAGCCAAAGTTGAGGCAATAAACTCAGCATTTAAACAGCTGAAACTCAAACTTATATGGAAAAGAGCAAATGCTGATAATACTTTTCTGTTCTATATAGATATCGGTTGTATTTTCCTTATCTAACTTCTGGTTGTTGCTGAACTCTTTTGTGCTGTTTAATGGGCTATTTATATTATGCGTGAATGCACAGACACTTATTTGGGTTTTAACATTTGTTAATATCACAGACAATTAATATGGCATGTTATTTGCAGGCTTCATCCCCATCTGCTGTTATTATTAAGTTTGAGCTTATGTGTGCTCCTATATCAGAAAAAAACGTAAGTGAAAAAAATAATGATGTGCATTTCTACTTAACGCCTGTTAAAAGAAGAGTTACTTCTAAATGTTTCATATCTATAGTCTATCTGAATGCCATTTTAGACCATGTGCTTGTTGTGATGTGACATGCGCATGTCTCACTTGCAGGCGATTCTGGATTCTTGCTCTGTTGCTGTTCATGAATTTCGGCTTCCACCTAAAGCTCTTATGGGATTGCATTCATATTGCCCTGTACATTTTGATGCATTCCATTCAGGACTTATCGATACATCTGTACATGTTACTCATCTGAAATCTACAGCTCCACCATCGAAGGTACCCAGGTTTGTCATAGAAGATGATTTCCAAAATATGTAACCTGGTCCAAATATCATTTCCCATGATTTGAGATCAGTCATTCTCTTTCTAATCTTTTTTGCATATCCCATTTCTGTAAATTATTTACCAACTATTTATGCAATGTTGATTTGTTAGTTTAACTTGGCCAGTTGAATAATTTCAGTGCTTATTGTGCCCATGAAGGTGTTCCTGGTAAAAGATCCAGTGCATTGAATCAAGTATGCCTTTAGACATTGGATCTTCTTTTACTGAAACCCTTACCAGATGCTTGGTCAGCACTCATCATGCTCCTGTGTTTTCTGTGTTTGAGAAAGTCCTGTATGCTTACGATCCATGACTCATTTTCTTCATGATAAATGGGTTTATCTAATACACTGCATGCATATCAACATTTTGTATATACCAACCAATATAAGTTGGGTCAAGTGGCAGAAGAGCTTGGTTTTGTATAAGCAAGATTTTCAATTCAAATCTTGATACATACATTAGCCTTAAATTTAAATCCAACATTTGTTGGCTCAAGCCTTAGAGAGCTTGAGTGCTGGTACAAAAACATTGTGTCTATACTAGCTGCATCCTGAGACTTGCTTGAGTTTCTCCCCTGTTAATTTCTGCAACATGAGATCTGCACAATAACTTGATCATATTTACTTCCAGTGTGCTTATGCTCCAAGTATGAGCTGTACAGTTTAAAAAACATTCTCTACTGATTGCACATAATGCAATATGTGTATGATAAGATGACCTACAAAATTGATTACTCCTGGTATATCTGAGGACCTCAGGGCCAGGGCAGGGTCCTTGGCTTCCAACCGTTGGGCTAGAAGCCTGCAGGTTACAGTTATTTGTCTGGAATGTTGCTGTTCGAGTTATGCATTTTACTAAGTCCGATCTATGTTTGACATTCTAGTTGGCACTAATTCTTAAGCAAATATAGGATGGTCCGTAAGGAAATTAAGTATAGGCATGGCTTGGGCTTAGGAATGTGGAAGAAAGTCCGTGTGTGGAAGACACGTGAGGGGGAGTGTTGAGATATTGAACCCACATTGAAATAATATGAAAAGAAAGTTATATATAAAGGCTAGGGCCACACCCAACTAACAAGTTACAAGGTTAACCTTTTAGTTGTGGAGTTTGATCCGATATATTTAGTCCATTCATGTAAAATTTAAAGGTAAAATAGTTGCAGATAAGGATGACTGAAGAAAGAAAATTTGAAATCAACCCTGGTAGCTGGATGTAACGCTTCTTGTGTTTGAGATTTTGGGTCATCTAATGTGGGGGTATTGTAGTATGGGAAATAGAATATAGTTTTAATGTATTTGACTGGTCTTGAAAATTGAACAATGCTACTATGTCTTAGGAGTGCATTCAAAACCTTCCATATCGATGGATCTATCATGTTAGCCACCTGTCATCTCAATTCTTCACTGTACCCTGGAATGCAAAAAGATTATTTGCTGAATGTTTGGATAATTTTGTTGCCCATATTGGTGGCTCACAAGCACTACCGCATTTTTTCATCGACTTGTTGGCAATCCAACAAGTACTTCAGGAAACAGCATTAAACCCATTAACATCAACAGTACTCATACTTCACCTGCCAACATAGCTAGTAGAATAAAACTCATTTCATTATATTGTTTTTTGGCATTGTTTCTTGCATGTATTTCGTGCATTGATAGTAAAACTTGGTATTTTACCAGACACTGGAGCAAGTGGAATCTGTAGATGAAAATGACATCAAATTACTTAAGGGATTATTAGTCGCCCGTGATATTCTACTTGAAGAACTAGAAACTCTCAGCAAAGCAACTGACCTAGTTACCGACATGGCTCATATTGTATCCAAAATACAAGGCATGGAGTTTCCTTCTTTTATGCAAGCTGGTCTGGGTGCTGCTGATATTCCAGGACCGGGAAAGCCAAAAAATGGCGTTGAGGTCCTTGCTGTACTTCCTTGCCTGGAACTTCATTTTGTATTTTGTTTTATCAGCTCACTTATTCTAATACTTTTCTGTTTAGTAAATATTTCATTGTATCGTTCAACAGAAATCTAATGGTGCTGAAAAGTTTGGAAGTGATATATCATTATGGTCGTTATCTAGGGACGATTTTATGAAGTCCTTACATTCACTGGGAAACCAAGGGCTATATTTATGGTCATTTTTCCTGCAGCTCCACAGGTTCTATTTTGCTCTGATAGTTAAGCTTGCAACCGTTTTCAGACATCCCCTACCTTTATTGTAATACAGTTAAATTTGTAACTTGTGCCTACTGTGTGTCTATATAATATACCTACCCGACCTTTTGATAGTTATTAACTTATTGCTACAGACAAGCTCTCTTTAGGCCCAAATAAACTTTTGAGATTCTTGAAATTTATACATAGCAATTAGTATTCCTTAGTTTATGGATATAGTGGTAGTGATTGAACCTTGTTGCTGAACTTTTATACACTTATTTCTAAACTGTTAAGGATATGATTATTTTTACAACTTTCCGCTTCCCTTCTATCTTAAGCAGGGATTTATGCCCTTTACACTGTATCATTATTATAACTATTGTTGTTATTAGTAGTAGCAGTCTACTATTACTAATTGTTGTTTGTTAACCAAAGAAGTAAGGTATTATATACCAACCAAAAAAGGTTAGGGGAAAGTAAAAGGTCAACTTTTTATTCAAGCTTAGTGAAATCTTACTTTGGCTTATGATGTTATCTTCGGTTGGATAGGGTGGTTATGGTCATGATTAAATTGAAACAGGTCTGTAACTATTGGACCAAACTAATAAAGCATAAAACCCATGGGCTCATGACTAACAAAATTTCTTAATCGGATTTCCTCGAGTATTGCAGTGTTATCAATTCAAAATGTTAGGGTTAAGCTATATTGTACAACTTAACTGTACATTTTGTGAACACATGCAAGTGAAATATTCTATTTTGACTGGTCTGTGAAAGTAGGCATTTATCCTGACAGTTTGAAAGTATGTAAGCCCTACAAACTCATTCTGACAATAGAGTTTCACTAGGGGTTTTTGGTCTCACTGTTTCTCATTTGAAATGAACCTACATTTATGTACAGAATAAGCAGTATAACAAAGGTGAACCTATAGACAAAGTTCTTAAATTGTTTCTGTTGAATCATAAACGGACTTTTTTTTTTACTTTTCAGGGTTAACAGTATGAGGATACTTGAATTTCTGCGTGATGTATGGGCGAAGGATCGGATAGCTGAATGGTCTATATGGATGATTTACACCAAAGCTGAGATGCCGCATCATTTTATAAGTAGTGGTGCTAAGGAGTCTCCCAATAGTGTCCCTATGAGAGCTTCGAGCATGCAGAAGTTAACCAATGATGTAAGTTATCTTGCCTATTATATTATATCTGTATGCAATGATGTCCGTGGTTTGCACTTGCAGCGACTAGTATAAGTATATTATTTGCTATGTAGTCTCTAAATATGGATTTTCTTTGTGTTTTATTCTGTACAGCCGGCCCAAATTGCAGTTATGCGTGCTGAACTTCATCGGCGAAGCATTGCCCAAATGAGGGTTAGTTAGTTATCTCTCTCGAATGTAGTGCTGTGCTGTATTTATCTTCTTTTCTCATGAATCTAACATTAGTTCTCCCTTGCAGATTAACAATAGGTCAGTTCAGGACATGCATATATTTGGAGATCCGTTGCGCATTCCTGTTGTAATTGTTGAACAAGTCGTGAATTCACCTCATCGCACTACCAGCGATAAGATATACTTTGACCTCTTGAAAGATCCACTTTTAGTTTCTGGAGCTTTAACTAAGCAAAATGACACTATTCAGCTTCAAAAAGGTCTTGTTCTGAAGATTGTCGTCTTTGTGCACGGGTTTCAGGTAAGTTCTGCTTTTCCAAAACTTAGATTCTTGTATATTTGCCAGCTTGCTTAGTTCTGTTAATTACTTGGTTTTGCCAGCTCAAGGAAACATTTTCTATTAGTTTACTTAATGTACAGAATTAGTTGTTTTAAGATTAAAATAAATCTTGTCCCTGTGATTAAGTATTATATTTTTTCAATATAACTTGACTGAGAGAAAAAGTAGATTGCTGGTACCTCTTTTCATCATCTGGATTAGTGCATTAGAAATTTATGATAGTAGAAATTGTTTCTCCATCATTTGCCCCTCTTGTTGTAGACAGCAAAGTTTATGAACTGCATGGGTTCCTTTTTTCTGTATATTTGTTTCTAGTGCGACTCTGCAACCACAGTTTGGTTAGTTTGGTATTAAATGACAGTGAGTTTGGTTAGAACTTAGTCAGGGAGGGACATGAGCGGGTGTCACTTCTGCTATACAATGATTTGTTCCTTGTTACATAAATGTTTTTCTCTTTTTTTGGAATAGGCTCCTCAAAGTATAATGCTCTTTTATATCTAACAATAGTCATGGAGATGTGCAAGGTGTATTATACACATAGAAATGATAAATAAGTTGAATGTTTAATCTGCACAGTATAAGGCCCTTTTACATGTATTTTACTTTTCTGCTGCATGTTAGTGTTAATAGTATAGACAGTAAGTAAATCACTCACAACCCCTTAAAAACAGGGAAATCATCTGGATCTACGACTTATTCGGAATCAGTGGCTTTTGGTGGATCCCTGAATACAATTTCTCATGTCAGAAGCAAATGAAGGCAGAACATCCGGAGACTTTAGAGAAATGGGACTAAGACTGGCTCAAGAAGTAGTATCTTTCTTTAAAAAGCAACTGGATCGAGTTCCAATATTAGGATTTATAAGGGAAATCAAGCTTAGTTTTGTTGGGCATTCTATTGGGAATGTCATAATAAGAGCAGCATTATCAGGTTCGTTCTCATATTGTTGGCTGCCATGATATATTATTACTAGTTCATTATTTAATGGTAAATCCACCCCTTGTTTTTGCAGAGCCAATCATGCAACCCTTCCTTAGATACTTGTATACATATGTTTCTATATCTGGTCCACATTTGGGGTATCTTTATAGTTCAAATTCTCTTTTTAAATCTGGCCTATGGCTTTTAAAGAAGCTCAAGAAGACTCCATGCATTCATCAACTCACATTCACCGATGATCCAGATCTCCGAAATACTTTCTTGTACAAACTCTGTAAGGTACTATGTAATTATTATTTGACGGATACTGTTTAGGAGGGAGTAATTATGGGTTGTCTTTTTTCTTGCTCTAGAAATTGCAAAAAAGCTGTCACGTGCCAGCAAAACAGATGTATATATGCACCTTAACACCGAGGAACCAGCCTTGAGTTCCTTTACACTATTGGTGTCTGTTTCTCAAAACTGAGAGCATTTTGGTTTCTTGTTTGTGTATAAAGGAGAATGTTTTTGGATAAAAGCAGTTATAAGCAAATAGACATTGCCAAGTAACGATAATTCTAATTGAAGCAGCTTTTTTCCAACACAGTGACTGATAATTCTAATTGCAAAGCCTCATGGATGAATTCTGATAAAGTTCTTATTTTCTTGCAGCAAAATACCTTAGAGAATTTCAGGCATATAATCTTGTTATCTTCTCCCCAGGTATTCTTCTAGATTATACTGGTTTATTCATTTTTAGGGAAAATGGAAAAATAGTGTTGTATACTATCACACTTTTGCAAGAGGGTGTGGTGTATTTTGTTAATGGCAAAAAATGCTATAAACTTTGATTTTATGTGCAAAATTTGTGTATTTGTACAAAAATGATGAAATTGCCCTTAAAATTTAGAATTAATTTTTTTAAAAAAATAGAAATATTTTTAAAAGTTGAATTTCAGGGGCAATTTCGTCATTTTTGTACAAATGCACACCTTTTGCATGAAAAATCAAAGTTCATAGTGTTTTTTTGCCATTAACAAAGTCACAACACCCTCTTGCAAAAGTGTGATAGTATACAACAACACCCTTTTGCCATTTTCCCTATTTTTACAACGCACACAGAAACAGTATTTCCCCATAATCGTCATGATGTTTTATTTCCTATTATCATCAAGCTATTTGCATATTATAACAATGTTGTCAAATTCGGTCACTGAGGACGACAGACTCATGCATGTATTACAAGAAATGCATATGCACGGTGTAAGGTTATTTCTCGACTTATGGTACTAAATGATTAATGTGTTTTAGGATGGATATATTCCATACCATTCTGCAAGGATTGAAGCGTGCCCGGCATCCTCAGTAGACAACTCAAAAAAGGGAAGGGTGTTCCTGGAGATGCTCAATAATTGCTTGGATCAGATACGGGCTCCTTCCTCCGACAATCGAATATTCATGCGATGTGATGTCAACTTTGACACTTCCGCCTATGGTAAGAACCTGAACAGCTTCATTGGACGAGCAGCTCATATCGATTTTCTGGAGTCAGACATATACACAATGTTCATAATGTGGTCTTTCCAGGACCTCTTTTCTTGATAATCTAAATCAGAGTAGATTTTGCCATTCAGTCGGCTCCATACAGGAAACCCTAGAAGGTTAGGCTAATATGGTGTCCCCTAAACAATTACACCATTTTTTATAGGTTGGATCAATGTATATTACAAATGGGTTCTTCAATTCATACCTAGATATTACCATAGGTAGATGTGTAAGATCTCAAGGATTAGGAGCTCAAGTCAGATTGCTAGAAGAAGACATTGATGCAATTTCTTCAGCAGCTGAAAATATTGGTTAAATTGGTTTTGTTATGGGTTCATTTATTTTCAACATATTATTTATAAGTTTGTTATTCTATTGGTATAAAAATCTTTACCCTAATATGCTATTAGCTTATTCTTATTTCTACCACATAATACCATTTAAAATTCATAAGAATATTATGCGATTAGAAATCAATAATCGATCAATTGTCCCAATTATACAATTAATAAGAAAAACTCTTTTGTGACCTCGAGATCAAACCCGTACCCGATTCAATCTCGCAATGAACTATTTAAATTTTGTAAAAAGTGGTCATGAAGTTTTATTTTTGTAAAAATTGGATGTGAACATGACATTCTTTGCAAAATGTGCACATTTGTCGAAAAATGTTTAAAATAATTTTTTGGGAAAACAAAAACCTTTTCCAACTCGAATAGGATAATTTTTATCTCTACTCCTAATTTGTCTAGATCTGAAGATTTAAGGAAGGACATTATAACTTATGAGAAAATAAAAAAACCAGACAAACTGGCATTGGAAAATGTATTTTTTTTAATTTAAAAAAATTGATTTCAAAAGTATCTTTGTTATTTTTGGTTAAATATAAACAATTTACAAAAAAAAAATGTTATGTTCACATTCACTTTTTAGAAAAATAAAAGTTCACATTTTTTTTCTTCTGATTTACCCTTCAAAGAATAGGTAATTAATTGGTGGTGCTGACAATCCGGGAAGATCAGGCAATTGAAGTAGGCACAGAAAATACCCTTTTGGAGGAGATTGAAATCTACTACATGACGCAACCAAATGTCATCCAAAGCTGTCGCCTTTATCCAAAAATCACGAGTTTCTCACTCACTATTAAACCCAGAATGAAGAAGATCAGCCCTCAGTAATTATCACCTTCATCCATAATCTTCTTCTCTTTCCCAGCGACAGATTCACTGCTCTCTCGGATCGGTTCGTGAGGTTTTGGCTCAGTTCCGTGCTGCTCTAATGGCGGATTCGGCTCTCCCCGATGACTCTCTTTTTCTGGGTTTCGACAGTTCTACCCAGTAACCCTCTCTTCCTCTCTCTCATTTCAATTCCATTTTTGAATGATGATCTGCTGATTGCAAGGGTACCCAGATGGCCATTTCGAGAATCTGATCAATTTGTGTTCTTGGGTTTCAATATTCCCTCCAATTTTTCATCTTTTCACAGTTTTTCAACTAATGTTTTTTAATTGGGTTTGATGCAAGCTAAATTAAGGTTATGAGTTTTGATGTATCAGATTGACATTTTTCATTTGGTCAATATGATTAATGGTATTATGAATTTATGATCAAGTGATCTTTTGCTTATATTCTGATGATCTGTGTATTGCTGTGTGCAACTGCAACATGGTTTTGTTAGATTGATTTAGAGTTTTAAGTGTTGGGTTATAGTAAACTTTGCATGCATTGTCTTTGCTTTGAATTAATGTAGGTCGTTGAAAGCAACTGTTTTGGATTCCAATCTCAACATTGTTAGCTCAGAGCTGGTTCATTTTGATTCTGAATTGCCTTATTACAAGACCAAAGATGGAGTTCATAGAGACCCCTCAGTTAACGGAAGAATCACTTCTCCCACATTGATGTGGGTGGAAGCTCTTGACCTCATTTTCAAGAAACTTTCCAAATCGAATTTGGATTTCGGGAAAGTTGCCGCTGTATCTGGTAGTGGACAGCAGCACGGCAGTGTGTACTGGAAGAAAGGGAGTTCGGCTATATTATCTTCGTTGGATGCGAAGAAGCCTTTGTTTGAGCAATTTGGTGAAGCCTTTTCCACAAAAGAGTCGCCGATTTGGATGGACAGCAGCACAACAGAACAGTGCAGGGAGATTGAGAAAGCTGTTGGTGGAGCTTTGGAGTTGTCAAAAATAACCGGGTCTCGCGCCTATGAAAGGTTTACCGGCCCACAAATTCGGAGGATATTCCAGACACAACCGGAAGTTTATCACAATACAGAGAGGATTTCCCTCGTCAGCTCTTTCATGGCATGCCTTTTGACTGAGAAGTATGCTTGTATTGATGAAACCGATGGAGCTGGGATGAATTTGATGGATATTAAGCAAAGAGTCTGGTGTAAAGTTGTTTTAGAGGTTTGTGTTTAATGCTAGACTGATTTTATGCTTTATCAAATTGATTTTTTTTCCTAAAAACACGTTCTACATGTTTCATGATCAGATTGGTTTTCTGTGCTTAATTCCTTTTTATTGAATCTTTTCATGTTTATCACAGGCCACTGCACCGGGTTTGGAGGAAAAACTTGGAAAGCTTGCTCCTGCCCATGCTGTTGCTGGTTCTATTGCTCCCTATTTTGTTGAGAGGCCAGTGATTTATTTGTTAATTTTATTATACTGTTGATGTTCTTTCAGGCTTGTAGTCTGTAGATAGTTTTACATTGATCACCTCAAATCAGTGCACCTCTGAAATAGAACTCGGGAATAGAAATGCATGTTAACAAATGATGAAATCATATTTTGGTGTTAAAACTCAAAACTCAAACCTGTGAGTATAGTGTGAATGATGAGGATTGCTTTTTTTATTTTATTTTATTTATTTTTATAATCCATAGTTATCTTCAATTCATTGACTCGTGTAAACTTTTTAAAATTCTTCAGGTTTGGTTTCAACAAGAATTGTTTGGTTGTTCAGTGGTCTGGTGACAACCCGAACAGTTTAGCAGGTGCGCAATTTCTTCAAATGATGAAATTAATGGAGTTTATATTATGGCGTAAAATTACGAAGTGAACAGTCCAATACAATGTTAAACTTTGGTGTGTGTTTGGGCACAACAAAAAAGCTCTCATTGTCAGTTCATCCATCACTATTGTGATGGTAATTTCGAGTCCTTATTGTCTAATCAGCTATTGCATTTTCCCTTCAGGTCTGACATTGAGCACTCCCGGGGATTTGGCAATTAGTCTTGGCACTAGTGACACTGTAAGTTGAAACATGCCTATTTTAATCTTTTCACTTCTTTAAGAACTTTGGCTACTATGTTGTGCATCATTGCTGTTGTTTTTGGGGTATATGATATATCTATAGGCCAAAAAAGTGATGTCCTAAAATAAGTTCCCCATTACACTATAGGTAAATATTAACTATTGAACTTTTAATGATTTGACTTTCCACTGTGTGTTCTCAAATGCCAACCACTCAAGTTATTACTAACTCATAAGATAGAAATGGTGATTCAAAGTTTTATTAACTTCCTGAACAAAAAATGGGACACTTAGTTTGGGACCTCACTTTTGGAAAGTGTAGACTTATTGTCGGACGGAGGGAGGAACTTGCTTATAACCTGGGTTTATGCCATGACTCAGGTTTTCGGAATCACTAGTGATCCACAACCTGGACTGGAAGGGCATGTTTTTCCTAATCCCGTCGATACAAAAGGCTACATGGTAATGCTTTGCTACAAGAACGGCTCTTTGACACGTGAAGGTATAACAGACTTCTTACATATTTCTTTTTGCTTGTATCTAGAAGTTCTAACTGCAAGGACTATCTTACCGTCAGATGTGCGAAACCGCTGTGCGGAGAAATCTTGGGAAGTTTTCAATAAACTCCTGCAGCAGACACCACCTCTCAATGGTTCGTTTCTTTCTCATGTTTTCATCACTTCGCCGTAACTGAATTCCCTTTAGTCACTAATTTCTCCTTTTGGTTTCTATAATAGATGGGAAGATAGGGTTTTACTACAAGGAACATGAAATTCTTCCTCCCCTTCCAGGTTGGTTTTTGATCCGTTTGTTGTAGCATACTGGTTTCTCTATTTGGTGAAGAATGTTAACCTCAATGATCGGCATTCAATTTATAGACTGTTTTTCTCCTTTGGCCTTTATTCTCTGCCTAAAATATATCGTTAAATGCATAATACGCAATGGGCACTAGGATCCATCAAATTCGCTCTAAAAATCCCCGACTTGTCCAATTAATCCTTAATTAATCTCTGATTAGCCCCCGATTAATCCTCTATAATTCCAGATTAATCCTTCAATCCGATTTATTTTTTGATTAATCCCCGATTAGTCCCCAAAAGGCCCTCCCCACCCAACTAGCGTTTTTTAGAACACTGTAGTGCACATGATTTACTTTGGATTATTGACCATTTTGGTTCTGAAAGTTTGATAAAGTCACCATTTTAGTTATGAAGTTTTTTTTGTCCTACTTTAGTCCCTGAAGTTTTTTCTTGCTATATTAGCATGTTTTACGGGTTGGACTATTGGCATAAACTGTTTTGCTGCTTTGAAATTGTAAGAACTAAATTAACCCAAAAAGAACTTCAAGGACTAAAATGGTGATTTCACTAACTTTAGGGGCCAATAATCCTTTTTTTCTGGAGAAGCTGGCTTTCTAATATTTTGTGATAAATTAGAAAATATTTCCCATCTAGGCCAATAGTAAATTCAGATAATTGGAAAACTTACAAATCTCATGCCAATCTTCACACGAATCATAACATGTGTAGCAGCAGCTATAGAATATGTGGTCATTTCATATTTGCTGAAGTTAGCCGAATTAAGGTCACACTACACACACCCTTTACGATTTTTCCTATAGAAATAAGAAAATTTAAGTCATATTGTATTTTACCCAGTTGGCTTTCATCGCTACATTCTTGAAAATTTCACGGGCCATACTTTGGAGGGCCTAAATGAGCGTGAAGTGAAAGAATTTGACTCTCCTTCTGAGGTTAGTACTCTTTCAAAAATCTATTCCATTTACAATATGCGGTGAGTAAAACTAAAATATAAGATTGTGATTTTCTTCTAGGTTCGGGCAATAGTTGAAGGCCAAATACTCTCGATGCGAGCTCATGCAGAAAGATTCGGCATGCCTTCTCCTCCAAAACGAATAATAGCTACTGGTGGAGCGTCAGCAAATGACACAATTCTTAATTCAATAGCTACTATATTTGGCTCTGACGTCTATACAGTTCAAAGACCCGGTAAGCCGCTTAGCTAGTTTTAAAATCTGTATAGAGGAACATGAATTATATGCACCAGTTACCATGATTTTTTTAAAGGGCATTCCCATTTCAGGTTCATTAATGAACTGAACTGAACTTTATTTACAGATTCGGCTTCTCTAGGAGCTGCATTGAGGGCTGCGCACGGTTGGCTGTGCAACAAGAGAGGCAGTTTTGTGCCTATAGCATGTCTGTACAAGGACAAGTTGGAGATGACGGCTCTCGGGTGCAAGCTCTCCAAGACTGCTGGAGACCAACAAACGGTTTCAAAGTACGCCTTGTTGATGAAGAAGAGAATGGAAATAGAGAATCGGCTTGTGGAAAAGTTGGGGCGTTGCTGATTTGAAATCAAGTCTTAGAAAAAATCTAATAAATGAATGAATAAAGAGAGCACTACAAGTTTAGAATACATTTGCACAGCCTTTTTTGCTTGACGAACAAATTCAACATAAAGTTGGTTTTATTTTACACTATTTTCCAGTAAATTTAACATATATCAAGAAAAAGTGAGCAAGGTCTTGATGAGAGAGCTACACAAACGGGGATACAATATGTGTATGCGTGAAAAATGTGTATAAGTTTCAAGCGTGAAAATAATGGCATTGACTTGGTTTCTAATGCATGAAAAAAATCAGTATCATTGTGATTACATGCACACATGTAGCACAAAATTCTAATGACCCAACCATATTCACAATAAAAACAATATGTTTCTCTAACTAGTTAAAGCTAGAGGTTGACTGTGGCTATATATATAATCAGATGTGTTAGATAGACCTTGAATTCCACCTGAAAATTATGAGACAGACTTTGGTTTCCATTCCAAAACAATGTGAATTTGTTTGTTTGTTTTTTTGTAGAGATATAGGAGTAAATTAAAAAAAGCTTCATGTAACACTCGATCAAAGATATGGCTCAAGCATTTGTATATGCGCCACGTGCATATCCGGGCCATGTTTTTCTGTATTTTTGGAATGAGACTGTTTTTAACAACAATGATACAAAAGCATAAACCTTGAAGGATCTTCAACAAATCTTCCAATATAAATAAATATAATAATTATGCATTTCAAATTCCGATGAAGTTGAAAAAGACAGTTTTTTGAATACGAAAGTCCAAATTTACTAAGACATATATATATATATATATATAAGGTGTCGAATTAATTTGTATACATCATCTAGTTTAACTCAATTTCTCTATTATTGCATATTGATTTGATTAGGTGCACGTATAATGTATCATTTGTTTGGATCTAATTTGTATATTATTCATGTGATATAACTTATCATCCATATTCAATGAAGCAACAAGTTTTTCTGTTTGGGACAAGATCGGCATTGTCACCAGACTGACTCAGCTACGAAACGAGCAAGCCATGATTTCTCCTTTTTTTGTAGCAGCAAGTTGTGTTTTAATTCTTTTTGCTTAAAATAGATGGAAATTACAATTCTAAATAATTTTATTATTATTAATTTTTGTAATTTAGATTATTGAATGTTTTGTATCTGCTATGTTTTCAAGCCCTAACTATGTTTTTTTATCGACAAATTGTATCAAGATTTGAGCTCAACTATACTATGATGAAGCAAGACAGCACCAAACTTGTGATTCTCCTAACTATGTAAGGATGGATTTAATGGAAATATGTTATACAAAAATTTCATACAATATGAAAACACATCACATCTATATAGGAAAATATATTTATATACACAATGGAAACACGTGTTTAACTATGAATGTGTTTTCATCAAACTGTGAATGTGTAACCATCCAAGTGTAAATGTGTTTCTATCAATAAACAAAGTTTATGATAAACATGTTTTTATTAGATTGTGAAAATGTTACCATTGAATTGTGAACGCTCTGTTTCACCCTTCGTTACACCCTATTTCCCCACTTGTTACTTAATTATTCTTTGTACACAGTTCCACACACCTGAAATCAAATTCTTTCAAGAAACTTGGAATTTTCATTTTTTTTTCAATGTGTTCATATGTGATTTCAGTTGTTGTTCTTCATCTGTCTACCATTTCGGATCTGTCATGGTTGTTTATGTAGTTCAATCACACCAAGTGTTCGCACATTTGCCTCAATGACAACCCCAACTCACCAAAATGCACTCATATTACATCCAAACAAATAATTTGCTCCTATGGATGTTGTGAGATTTTGAAGTAATTCATTAGTCAAACACCTGTTATTATTAGTCTTACCCTTTTGCATTGGTTCACTTGGGGTCTTGGATTCAGGCTGTTACTATTTGTTAAAGTTCGATCCACCTAAACGTTGATATTATGAGTGATCATATATAAGACGTTTATTTTATTATTTATTTTATTAGCGGAAGCTTGATATATTACTAATAGCAGGCGAGATCCAAAAAAGAGAGTAATAACTCAACAGAAAAGGGAATTACAGAGCAACCCTGAAGGCGAAAGAAAAATGCACACAAAAGTAAATGAACGAAAGACATAAAAGGAGATAAAGATAACATGGGACACTACGAGATAGTTGCTGCCACATAATTCATTGCAAGATTTCGAACAACCTCCTTGTCCATAAGTTGAAGCTCGGCAATAAGCCTCATTTCCATGAGCGGTAAAACCCAGAGCTTTGATTTTATCCCAAGTGTCCTCAACAACGTTTCTCGGATTTTGAGACGTTTATTAGCGGTCTTATAATCCACACCTGACTAATAAAGTTGACCTATAAGCTATGAATCTTGAATCTAATCAATGTTTGTACGCATCCCATAAAGTTGGTTTTATTTTACACTATGTTTTCGGTAAATTTTACATATATCAAGAAAACGTGAGCAAGGTCTTGATGAGAGAGCTACACAACAGGGCCAACTCAATGTTTAAACATAAAGGGCAGCAACATGTAATAAGTTTTCATAACACCATCCCGAAGCCTAAATCAGAGTCTGATTGAGGTCCGAATTGTAGGGTCAAACATCATTAACTAGAAAGTCAACTTGTTGACTTTAAGGTCAGCTCACTTCCAGATGCACTGCCATTAGTGTTAGGGCAGCCCACTTTCATATGTGTTGCCTTTAATACTTCGCATTTTTTCCAACTTTTGGTCTTAAATGACTAAAATACCATTTTTTTTGTCAAAATTACTTATACTACATCGTTTTCAAAATAAACTACAAAAACTATGAATTCTTAATAATATTGATAAAAGAAATTATTTTATTAATCTTTATCCGACAAATATAAACATTGAATTAATATGAGAATTTAAAATATTGTTTCTTGTCGGATTAAGGGCAACACACCTAAAGAGTGTGCTACCATAGGCTCAAGTTATGTCAGCACACCCTTTACGTGTGTTGCCCTAACGACTCTTAAGGCATCGCTCATACAGAGTGTGCTGCCATAACATCCGTTAAGGGCAACACCCTCACCATACACACGCTGCCGTAGTGCCTAAATGGTGTAGTGAATTTCTTGAGGCCTAAAGCAAAAATACTTAATAGATTATTATTTTGGGTATTAATTTTTAAAATGGGCCCAAAATATTTAAATTTAGGACTTTTTTATTATAATTTGACCTTATTTTTTTGGTGGACCTAAAATAATTACTTCACTTGTTTTAACACAAACAGAGACAATATGTGTTCCTACTAAAGTTGTGTAAAAGTTTCAAGCATGAAAATAATGGGATTGACTTGGTTTCTAATGCATGAAAAGTATCAGTCTCATTGCGATTCCATGCAAATCAGTAGCACAAAATTCTAATGACCCAACCATATTCACATTAAAAACAATATGTTTCTCTAATAAATAGTTAAGCTAGATGTTAACTGTGGCTATATAATGATAATCAGATGTGTTAGATAGACCTGAATTCCACCTGAAAATATGAGACTGACTTTGGTTTCCATTCCAAAACAATGTGAATTTGTTTGTTTCTTTGTAGACCAGAGATATAGGAGTAAATTAAAAATAGGTTCATGTAACACTAAATCAATTACATGACACAAGAATTTGCAAATGCAACTGTACGTTGGGAGTCTATACTCTGAAATTGGGAAATAAATTTGTCTAGCATTACCATACATGCATAAGCTTGGAGGCCCATTCATTTTTCCAGTTTTTTGAAGAGGAATAGGTTTAATATTTATTGTATTTTTTCCTTGTTTCTTTGGGTGGGTATTAGTAGCTATAGGCTTGTGGTCGGGTTTTCTTTCTTTTGCTCTGTTCTGTTTTTTGCTTTTTTGTTGTCTTTCTTTTAAGCAATAAACATATTCTGTGTTGATCAAAAGAAGTTTGTATTTTGAAGCGGAGAAGTTATTCGATATAAATAATATTTGTAAAATCATGTATGAAAATAACTTTTATTCATCTATTTCGTTTAATAAATTATAAATACTAACACGGATAACAAACCTTATATATAGTTTCAAAACAGATAAAACTAATTAGACAATCTTTTCAACAACACTGATACAAAAGCATAAACCTTTAAAGATCTTCATCAGATCTTCAATACAAATAATTATGCATTTAAAATTCGGACCATTAGCTGAGAAAGACAGAATTTTTTCTATACTATAAAGTTCAAATTTGACCTTAATATTAAAAGAGGCATATCTATAAACTTATATTTACATCCATGTTCTTAAAATTGAAGAAATAAAGACATTTATAAAAAATAGACATAAAAGGAGATAAAGATGACCATTGACACTACAAGATAGCTTTCCACATCATCCAACGTGAGATTTCGAGCAAACTCTTCGTTCATGAGTTGAACCTCGACAGTGAATTCTTCCTCATTTTCATGAGCTGTAAAACTCATACCTTTGATTCTATCCAAAGTGTGAACTTTCCTAGAATTTTGAGATGCTTATTAAGCAGTCTTATAATCCATGCCCCTTGGACGCGGCGTTTTTTATGACACCCCTTCACGTATAGGCCTCGATTTAGAGATTCACATTACGTGAGACTATATAGAAGAACATAAGTGCTCTAACACCATGTTAAAGCTAGACGAACCTAAAAACTCGAACTTATACAAACAAAGGTCACAAGTATTGTTTATGTAACTTTCTCTAACAATGCTATTTTACATTGAAACAAATGGTAATGCATTATTAGCTATACTCATCATGTAATTGCCATCAAAGTCAGACCAGTATCTTGAGTGCACCACTACATTTTAGTTGCAGTTCCTATATACACATGTTTCTTTGTGTCTTAAACTTTCAGTTCAGCAATTATTGCTAACTTTCACATACATTTTGGTTTCAGGCTCTGGAATGGCACTTGGGATTGATGTCTCTGGTGGTGCAGACAGGTAAAAAGACTGCTCATTGGCTTTAACTCTTGAATTCTATGTTATTCAGTGAAAGCCATCATTAGATCCTTATAACTTTGGAAATGTTGACACTGTGTAGGAGACATTTTGAAATGTACTTTTTGACTTTTATTGATCATGATTTTTAGAGAACATGTGGTGATTGTTATGTATGCTCTGTGTTTGTTAAGGATATTGTACTTATTGGGACATATATATCTGTTGTGGAAAGGAACTTGTTATCTAGCTAGCCCATATGTGCCTAATTGATTGATTCCTTGTCATTTTCATCAAGAACTATTCCTTTCATCAAAGTTTGTCACTTTTGTTTATGGGCTCTCCACCATGCCTAAAGAAATGCTTTTCTTTTTCTGCATGAATCACATTCCTCTAAGGACCCTCCACACCACTCACAAAGTAGGAGCTCAGTACATGGATGTTCTTGTTATGATCATTTTATGCTTCTTGTTGATGTAGGAGAAGATATATTTGGATTAATTGATGGTGTTGAATGAATATTAAGTACAATGATATACACTAAATAGGAAACAAACTAGGAATAAGAAATCTAAATTCTTAAGTTAAACTAGTCAAACTGTTGCTTGTGGCATATTAGAGTATCACTCTGAAAGATGTGAATCTATTCAAATTTTAAATAACAGTTAGAGAGTACTCTACCTACAAGCTCGGGCTTTTAGACGGGTTGGTCTATCAGAGGTTGGTCTGTTCGCTCGTCTGTTTCCACGTGTATTGGCTCTACCAACAAGTTTGAAATGTTAGGTGGGCTGGACTTCTAACAGAACATGGTGGCCCCATAACCCACGAGCCCCAAGGATCAGACCTGACTCCATACTATGTAGTGTGTTTCATGATTTTGTAGGAAAAACTTTTCTTTAAGGTCTTAAAGAGTCCTAATATGCATTATGAAAACAACTAAAACAACCAGTAAAATGGTCAGCTATAAACCAATGGTAGAACTGTAAAAATCAATCAGACTCAGATATGTATGTCTCATAGAATATCTTTAATGAACAATTCTAATTTGTGAGTGGAGTTACATGGCACACCATCAATGGTGAAACAAGTTGGGTGCATTTCAATTCTCCTTCATCCATTCAAACAAAACATTCAAATCTTATGTAGAAAAAAGGGGGGAAAAGGAGAGAAATAAAAAAGGTTTATGCTTTCACCTCTGTCACTTGCTTATATGGAGACAAATGTACTCCTCAATCACTAAGGCCTATTCATCTTTTTCACTAGATAGTTATGTTCTTTTTATCAACTTTGAATGTATCAAGATTTAAGTTCATGACCTTCCTCACAAAGAAATGAGCTACGTTTTTGTCACTTGACCCAACATAAAGTGATACAATGAGATTAATATAAGAGAGATATCGTCATCCTGGAGCTTCCTGCCTTTGTCCAAAGATCCGAAACCTTTTCTAGAAGTTAGAATTGTACAATGCTATTACTTCATCCGCTGTAAATAAGCTGAAGGAATTGGATATTGTCTCTTTGAATCTGCCTTTAAGGCAGGAAGTAAAAACTATAAACTTTCTCTTTAGATACACCCATATGTTCCCTTGTGTAAAAGAGTTGTAGAATAAGTCCTAACTTGATGTTTTTTTCTTTAGCTTGTTTTTTGGGTGGGTATTAGTTGATATAGGTTTGTGTTGGGCTAGATTTCAATTTTTCTGTACTATTTTTTCTTAATTTTTTTAGTGTTCTAAAAATCTCCTATTTGTCTGATTAATTCATAATTTTTTATTAATCATTTAATCCGATTTATTTTTTGATTAATCGTCAATTAATCTCCAAAAGGCCCTCTCCATCTGATCATCACCTAGCATTTGTTAGAACACTGATTTTTCCTTTCTCTTCCTTTTAAACAACACTCTTTCTTTGTTGATAAGAAAAACTCAAACCCTATCTCTCATATTAAAGTTTTGATCAGTTGGGCATACAAGATTTGGTATCCTCCATGTACAAGAAACATATCTGATATTTTAAATTCAGAATCAAGAACCTACTTTATGCAAAAACCTTCCACTCCTCACCAATGTCTCCTTTCTTTGGAGTGTCTTTTCTTTGTATCACTATCACCAAATAAAGAGCAAGGATATGATAAAGAGGAACAAACAAAATTCTCAAAAGCCATGGAATTATTTGGCTGTGGGTCTGAGACACATAGATGATGCCCATTACATAAAGAATTCATCTCATTACAAGGTTAAATTCCTAAAATCTTACAGCAAAGAAATAGAGATTCTACACTACCAAAGTTCATAAAAACTCATTGCAGATAGTTTCATAGTATAAATCCGTTAAAAGAGACAAAAAACTCAAAATATATTCAAAATTCCGAAATTACCCAGAAGTCATCTGATTACAAGGTTAAATTCCTAAAATCTTACAGCAGACAAATAGAGATTCTGCACTACCTCAGTTTAGAAAAAAACAAAGAGAAAAATGGTCCTTTATGATGAGTCTCTAAATAGTTATAGGGACACTACTATTCTATAGATATATGAGTTTCTTGATATCATCAACCTTTGGTGGTTTCTTTGGTCTTATTTGAGAACTTGCAAGAACCGAGCCTGCGCGGGTCTGCTTCAGACAGCAACTGAACGACCTCGTTCATGGTCGGCCTGAGGGATGGGGCCTTGCAGGTGCAGCGGATCGCGATGCGAAGAACAGGAATCATTTCATCTTTGAAGGAACCCGAGAGCCGCTTGTCTAGAACCTCCATTGCTCCTTCCTTGGTGTCCACTTTTGTGGAGACCCAGTAGATGATGTTCTTGTTGTCTCCAAACTCTGCCTCTACCGGCTTCTTGCCCGTTATGAGCTCCATCAGAACTACCCCGAAGCTGTACACATCGCACTTGGTCGTTGCTTTCGATGAGTATGCATATTCTGCCACACCCAACAATCGTATTGAATCAAGCAAATCACTAAACCAAAATGGTGGTATTGAATTAAACAATGACTGTGGTGTCGTGTTAGTAAACTTAAGCAAGACTTCCAAAAGTAAGAGAAATAGCGAGTCCAAAATGTTATACTACAGTTAAAACTCGATTCATCTAAAAACTTAAGTTGATACGTAGAGGCTCCGTTAATATGTTTATCAAGTTGTCATCGGATCCTTATCTCTTAGATGTGGGATGCTAACAATTACTCCTCATACTCAAACATGTTAACGCCTTAACAAATTGCTTTAGGTTTCTTTGATCTACAATGAAACATTAAATCTAACTTAATTTTTATTGGTTACCCATATGTTAACCTAATATTCTAAAAAAACGCTAGACACTAATCAGATAGAGATTACCTTTTGTGGATTGATCGAAATTAATCAGGAGTAATAAATACGGGACTAATCATAGATCAATCGGACAAATTGAGAATTTTTAGAATACTGGGTTAACCTCTACCCTAACCCCCAAGTCTCGATGGGCACAACAAATTGATTTAGGTAGAAGCATGAAGAATAATGTTCTAAATATCCTTGGTTAGTATGTAATTAATCATCTGTTAAATCTAATTTTTTGTCCGATTAATCCCCAATCAGTCCCCAAAAAGTCATCTCCTCCTAACGTTTTTAGAACACCGATGGAAACACACACAAACTCTTAACAGCTTGGGTGTGCATTTAGAACAGTGTAATCATTTTGCTTGAGTACAAAAGTGAGAGAACTGAAGCATGCAATGAAACTGCAATCGATTTGAACCATAAACTTACCAGGAGCCAAGTAACCATAAGTCCCTGCAATAACAGTGGTGGTAGAGTCCTTCCCTCCTCTTGCCTGCAAAACCTTAGCTATCCCAAAATCTGCAACCTTTGGCTGATAATTACCATCCAGCAGTATATTAGTGGACTTGATGTCTCTATGAATGATAGGTGGTAGAAGATCATGGTGAAGATAGGCCAATCCCTGAGCGACCCCAAGCGCGATCCCATGGCGCGTAGGCCAATCCAATTCGATCCACCCTTTGTGAAGAGCATCCCAAAGATTCCCATTCAACATGTACTCATAGACAAGAAGATTGCAGTCCAAGCTTGAGAAGTAGCAGTAGAGCTTCACTATGTTCTTGTGCCTTATGTTCCCAAGTGTCTCCACCTCAGTCTTGAGCTCCCTGTCGAAAAATGGCAAGTCTTCTGAACCTGAGTCTTTTGTTTTTTGACTCCATAGCTTCTTGACTGCAACGACCTCCCCACTGCTCAGCTCGATCCTGTACACTGTCCCTGATCCTCCATGCCCCACTATGTTCTCATCGACCATGGCCTCGATGATCTCGCGCTGGTCAACGCTGATTCGATGGAAGCTCTTCACGTTGTAGGAGAAAAACGAGGAGGAGATTGTCTCATCATATTCTGTCAAGGCTCTTTCTTTGCTAAACCGGCGCTTCAAGAACAGAACTGCTCCAACAAAGATGATCACTCCTGAAACTCCAAAGAGCCAAGCATTGTTGATCTTCCTTGTTTTCGAGCTTCCCGGACAAATTGGGAATTTCTGATCTGATGAAGTTACATAGACCGAAACGCATAGGCCAGGGTTGCCCGAAAAGCTCTCCACCAAGCCTCCTTGGATCAATGAGGGAGGGATCGGGCCGGTGAGCAGGTTATTCGTGAAGTTGATCGAGTTTGGCAGCAATTCGCAAAGGGTTTCCGGGATTTCCCCGGTCAGGAGGTTGTCGGACAGATCGAGAACATTTAGGGACTTCAAGAATGAGAGTGAATTTGGGATGGAGGAGTTGAGCTTGTTGCCTTGCAGCACAAGCAAGTTCAACTTCTTTAACCTCCCAATTTCTGAAGGTATTGGACCTGACAGAAGATTGTTGCTGAGATCAACCTTCACCAGATTCACAGCAAATGAGATCTCAGGAGGCAAGACACCTGAAATCATGTTACTTTGAATGAACAACTCAGATAAATTCCGCGCCCGCCCGACTTCACTTGGGATAGGACCACTCAGTTTGTTGTATCCCAAGTCAATGATGTAAACATGGGGAAGGCTCAAAAGCCCCTCAGGAATTGACCCTTCAAGCCGGTTGTTGCTGACCCGAAAACGAATGAGAGAATAGCATTTGCCATAGCTTAAAGGCAATTCACCTGAAAACAAGTTTGTGAGAACCAAGAAGTACTGCAGCTGACCTCCCTTGCAGATATCAGGCGGGAGTTGACCTGACAGCCGGTTCTCGGACAAGTCAACGACAGTCAAAGGCGACGACACCCCAAGCTTAACAGGCACTTCACCTGTCAAGAAATTGTCATAGAGTGACAAAATCTTCAAGGTTTTCGAATCTCCCAACACACTTGGGATTTCACCTGTGAGGCTGTTGTTGTAGAACTGAAGCACCTCGAGCCTCGGGAGGCGACATATTGATTCCCTGATCTCTCCCGTCAGCTGGTTTACCGAGATGTCCATGTCAACGAGCTCGGTCAAGTTCCCGAGCTCATCAGGTATCTCCCCCACAAGGTTGTTGTAGTAGATCTCAAGTGCCTGCAGGTTCTTTAACAACCCTATTTCAGCAGGGATTCGCCCCGAGAGGAAGTTCCCGCTCAATTCGAGATCAACAAGGCTTGTCATGTTCCCAATCGATCTTGGTATGTGCCCTCTCACCATGGAAGTAGACAAAACCATGGTCTTGAGGCTCCTGAGCTTGGAGATGGTATCTGGCAGAGACCATAACCTAAACCCCCCGTTCTCGTTGAAGTTGAGGTGCTCAAGATTGGTGAGGTTGAAGACTGACATGGGAAAGAACCCATTGAAGTTGTTGTAGGACAGATCAAGCACCCTCAAACCCTTCAGAGATGAGAAATCAGGAAGCGTGCCGGCAAGAAACAGGTAAGTCAAGTTGAGCTCCTCCAAGAAGGAGCAGTTGGTGATGCCCTGAGGGAAGTGACCCTTGAGGCTGTTGTGTCCAAGCCTTAAGGCGCGGAGATCGGGGAGGTAGGAGCATACATGAGGAGGGAAGTGCCCCGAGAGCGACCAGCCAGAGAGATCGATCCCCGTGACTAGTTCTTGATCATTGCAGGTGATTCCTGTGAAGTTGCAGGGGGATCTTGATCCATTGGTGTCCCAATCAGACAGGGGCTTCCCTGACATGGAGGATTTGGTTAGAGTGAAGAAGTGGGATTGGTTTGTGGAGGCGAGGGCTAGGGAAGGAGTGGAGAGGGAGAGAAGGATAAGGAGGAGAGGTGGAGGAGCCATTGGAGGGAGAGAGAGAGAGGAGGTGGTTGGTGTTGCAGAGGAGTGTGTGAGGGAGTGAACAAGTATATAAGTGGCATGATTCATTAGTGGAGAAATAGGGAGGTATATCTTTTCACAAAGATGCTTTGGATTTATGCCTCACTAAGTCTAACACTAGCTAAGAATAACATCAGTGTGAGCTCTTTATATTGATATGCTATTTGAATCAACTAGAACTGGTATGATAGAAATAATAAAGTTGATATTATTGAATTGATGTTTAATGGCAAAAGGGGTGATATATTATTACAATTTTGCAAAAGGGTACTGGGTATTTTGATGATAAAAAAGTGTTACGATGTTTTAATTTTTTGTGCAAAAGGTACGTATTTGTACAAAATGATGAAATTGCCTGTAAAATTAAGAATTAAGATTTTTATACAATAAATTTTTAAAAAAAATTTAATATCATTCTTAAGTCTAAGGGAAATTACATTATTTTTCTATACAAAAAATCAAAATTCAAAGCACATTTTCTTAAATAAAAAAAGTATGTAGCACCCCTTCCAAAAGTGTGATAATATACAATACTTTATCATAACCTAAATGCATAAAGGACTAATCTTAATGGGCATAATTTACTTTAACATGTTCCTGATCTCTACATTTCCAGGAGGCTTGTTTTATGTTATTAGCATTGTTAAAGTCTCATAATGTAAAGGACGATTTGAGAGGATTTAGTTCATGTGAGACGTTACACATTAAATAAGAGAAGAAAGTCTTTAGTCTAATGCAGACTTGAATACCACGTTAAAATTAGCCCATCTAAAAATTCGAAATATTAGATGCTTTTTAAAAATATATAAGAAAAATACATATTTAAAATGTGAATTTTCATTGTGGAACACGTGCCATGAGTTTCATAATGTTTTTTTTTATTGAAATGGAGTGGAATTCAGATAGATTCGTGGTTGGATGGAGGTGGATAGGTTGGGAACAATAATATTATTTTCCAAAGTTTGTGTTGGTGAATTTGCACTTAATTAGAGCAGGGAGGGACCATTTAAGGAATTAATTTGTGTATTTAAGTGACATTAAAATAAGTAAAAGAAGGTTTATAGATGTATCTTGTGGCAAGTTCCTTGCTATCCACGTTGGAACATCATTGCCAAAAGCAAAGCTTATCATCGTCTGCTTATGATCTATCTTTTGAGGCCCCATTTCGAAGGAATGCTTTCTTTTTAGCCAACATTTGTGCTCGCATCTCTTTGGAGCTCGCATTCGGCGTGGGCTATATTTTTGGGATATGAAGAAGTAGTTAGAGTTTTTGACTACGTGATAATTACAGTTAGATACACCAGTTAAAATCACTTTTGTATTTAGAGACACCTAACATTCTTTTAGCTTGATAGGTCACTTAGAATTGCAATTTTGTCACATATCTCTTTCCCATTAACTTCTGTTACAGTATGTTAAAGGTCGATGTTAAAAGTTGATGTTAAAGAATTAAAATGTCATTCAATGTGTTTTAAATTTGCAAAATGTGTCTTTTTACCCTCTCCCTCCGCTCTCCTCCCTCCTCACCTCCAGCCATTAGTGTTTTTTTCCAAGAAAACATCACTCTCGATAACCCATCAAGTTTTCTACCAATTCTCATTCACAAGCAAGTTTATCTAAGGAAATGATTTATAAAATAAGAAAAGCTAAGTGAAGTAGTGTAATTGCATTAATTCTATATAAAAAAAACTATAGTTTAATAAAATTGTGAAAATTAATGGCCCGATTCGATTCGGAAGGACTCGGACCTGCTAGGCCAATCAAGAGCTCATGTTCATCTCGATTTGGGTCTCTGACTCTTTTGCGCCGCTGACGGTTGGTCTTCGTCGGTGGTCATGCCGCCGTTGCTATAGTTTATGTCGTCGCCATAATTGGATTCGACCCATTTAGGCTTTTGGCGCTGGAGAAGAATACAGGGTCCGGACCGACCATCAAGTTGATTTCCGTTATCGGAAGGGTCGCCGGAGTGGCGGCGGAGGAGTCTGTGGGTCCATTCCACAGTCGATGTGCTTTCTCTTGATGTGGGTGTTCTAGATATCGTTATCGATCCTTCCCAGTAACCTAACCGCGATTACAGACCAACTGGGTTTGATCGGAGAAGTGTCAAGGCAACACACATAGGTATGAACACTACCCTTATAAGGGCCGCGCACGTGGGCAGTGCGATGCCGTTAAGGTTAAGGGCATTGTACTGCCCACGTGCACAGACCTTCATTATTATTGGTTGAGTACATGCCCTTGTGCAATGTCTTAGATTTTTTTCAAGAGCAGCAGTCATAATTGCAATCCACCTAAAATCTCAAGCTGATAGGCAGAGGCTCGCATTGTTATTTAAACTGGTGAACACATTCATATATTTCAGATGTGGTATTCTAACATCCACACTCATGTGCAAGCCAGGTTGAAATGCACGTGGAAATAAACGAGCGAAGTGTAGGAATAGAATGGACGCCCTCCGATTCACGGGCTTTAAAGCCCGAAACATATGGCATATGAATGTCACGTCCTAAACAGAACCAACCTCTCATACCATGACAGAAGTCCAACCCACCTAAAAGTTCAAACTGATAGATGGAGGCCGAGAGTGTTATTTAAGCTGGTCGACGAATTCAGCTGTTTCAGATGTGTCATAATCCCAACCCATCTAAAAGCTCAAGCTGATAGGTGTAGGCCCAAATTGTTATTTAAGCTGGTCAACGGATTCACATCTTTCAGATTTGGTACTCTAACACCCCATTTGACGTGCAAGTCGGGTTGAAAGGCACGTGTAAACAACAAGCATGGGTGCATGGACGACCTTTGATCCATGAGCCTTAAGCCTGAAACAGATGACATATGAATGTCACGTCCAAAACAGAACCGACCTCTGATATCATGTCAGAAACCCAACCCACATAAAGGCTTAAGCCGATAGATGGAGGCCCAGAGTGTTATTTAAGCTGGTCGACAGATTCAACTCTTTCAGATGTGTTACTCTAGCACCCCCTCTCACTTGCAATCCGAGTTGAAAGACACGTGGAAACAACGAACGGGGTGCCGGAACGACCTCCGATCCATGTGCCTTAACCCCCAAACAAATGACATGGAGGTTCGGTACAAATCTAATCAGACTCTAATACCATGTTAGAAGTCCAACCCACTTAAAAACTCAAACCGATAGATGGAGGCCCATAGTGTTATTTAAGCTGGTCGACGGATTCTGCCCTTTCAGATGTGGTACATTATGTTTGTTGCCTCTACGGTAAGATGGTGTAGTGTAACAAATGCTACGCTCGGTCGAAGTATAAATCAAATATCCCCAAATTTAATGTTAGACTCCGGGACATTTTATTTGTAGGCACGTATTAGCAAGTGCATAGCCACCTCTATGTATAATTTGCTAATTGATAGTTGATTTATATATATGAGTTGATTCGATTTGGCGACGCGGAAGGCCGCTTCCGAAAGCATCATTTTGCAGATTATTATATATACCTTTTTTTTTAATTAATCAATTTTTGTCTAGTACAATTCACATTCTTAAGTAATGGAATAATTAAAGAGATGCTTAATGACTATTTTCTAATGCGTATAATTAATCATTTTCACTGGATATTGTAGGGTTTTTCTGTTCATGCTCACGAATCATATGAATATGATATTAACATAGAGGAATTCATCATTAAAGCCTGCAATGCCTTTACCACGTGTGCTTAATACCTTATTAATAAAATTAAATATATGTTAAATAAATCAATATATTAAAATAAATATTCGTTAAAAGGGTTGATCATAGCATCCAATTCTAAAAGAGATGGCATTTGCGAAGTGGAGATTAAGAGAATATAATGTATAATGTGGAGTGAGTGGTAATTAAAGTTGAAATGGTAATTAATTAGAGGTTAATTAATTAATTAATCAGGCATTATCCGTATATATTGCAAGTGGTATTTTGAGTCATCATTTTAGATTACGTGATCTTTTCCCATTTGCGGTTTGCTTTGTAAAGGAAATTATGTTTATTCAATCTAATTAAAAATTTGACGACATTCATAAATGTACAACACAAAAAGTTTTAACATCTCAAACCTAATGTTATATTTGTCTCTCCAATGCAATAACATATTTGTCATATGCTATATTTAACATGTTTCCAATACATTAGCATATCTAGATTCCGGACCGCTAAACTTTAACTGATATATTTAGGTCAACAAGTGAACACACTAAAAACGATAAACCTAGGCAGATCAGGCGTCACTGGAAAAAATAAAGACGGCAGACCTTAGTGAGTATGTCGTGTTAACTTTAGGACGACGTGCCACTTTGGTGCGTCGTCATCATGTACTTACGGCTGACGCACCTTTTTTAGTATGCTGTCGTTACCCAAATAGTAACGGCGTTCCTAATTTACTTACACCGTCACTACGACAAAATGTAGTGGACGATTCTCCCCACCGTCGGATTGAGAGCCATACTTATCCAAGAACTCACATGAATCCTTAAAATTTGTTTTTAAAGAGAGGGGTTGAACCTTGCATTGTATGTGGTGATGTCCTAGATTCGAACCCTGCTGGGAGGGTATAGAGAGTAGTAGGGTATACACAATATTTTTATAAATAAACTCAAAATTTAATTGAATAATTAATTAAATGTATTGAAGTGAGATTTGGGCATAATTTCATTTAGTTTAATATGGACTGTCAAAAAATAATCGAACCAATTCAAAAAATAAATGAATTGATTCGGTTCAAATCGAATCGAACCAAGTCTTTATCGATTCGATTTCAATTATATATTGAGACTCCATAAAATATAAAACTGAAACGAAAACTGATCGACATGAACACATGTCTATATTTATTAATTAAACCTAAAAGTACTGAGTTGACAAAAAATAAATCAAATGATAAATCAAAACAGTTCAAAATATAAGAATTTTACAAAAATGGATTACAGAAATCCAATCAAACACTAATAATAAATCAAATAATAAGTGAAAACAATTTGAAACCTGGAATCTTGATTGGTTTGGTTAAAAGTCAACCGTGAACATGAACAGCCTTACCATTTCCCCAACGACGCAGCATATGAGAATGAAACTGAAAGTGGAAGAGTCAGAGACAGCAAATTGAATCAAATTGTCAGGGTTAGGAGAAGATGGAAGGTTGGGACCCGAACACGAAATCGACCCTGACGAAGATCCCTCTCCTGGGCACCAAGGCAAGGCCGAGAAACGGATCGGCATGGACGCAGAGGCTCAAGGAGGAGTACAAAGCACTCATCGCCTAAACCCACATGAACAAGTCCAACGACAACGACTGGTTCCGCATCTCCGCCTCCAATCCCGAAGGTACTCGCTGGGCCGGCAAGTGCTGGTACGTCCACAATCTTCTCAAGTACGAGTTCGATCTCCAATTCGACATCCCCGTCACCTACCCCTCCACCGCCTCAGAGCTCGAGCTTCCCCAACTCGACGGCAAGACCCAGAAGGTTATGATTCGATTCATGGTGTTTTGGGGAAAACCCAGAATTCAATTTGGTTCAAATTTGTTTTGTGAGTTGTTGATTTGTGGTGTCCTCAAAAGGGTTGATTCAATTCATGGTGTTTGGGGAAAACCCTGAATCCAATTTGGTTCAGATTTGTTTTGTGAGTTGTGTTTGGGGAATACCCAGATTCCAAATTGATTCAGATTTGTTTTGTGAGTTGTTGATTTATGGTGTATTGAAAGGAGGGATTTTTATGTAGCCCAAATTCACGATTTGATTCAATTTTGTTTTTGTCCTGACTGTTGTGATTGATGGTGGGTTTTTGAAAACCCAGAAGGTCTGATTTAATTTATGGTGTTTTGGGGAAAACCCAGAATTCAATTTGACTCAGATTTGTTTTTTTGAGTTGTTTATTTATGGTGTAATTATAAGGATTGATTTTTTATGTAACCCAAATGCACGATTTGATTAAATTTTGTTTTGGTTGTGACTGTTGTAATTGATGGTGGGTTTTTGAAAAACCCAGAAGGTCTGATTTAGTTCAGTTTTGGGTTCATATTGTGATTGTGACTATCTCTGATTTCTGGTGTTTTGGTGGGTGTTTGCAGATGTATAGAGGAGGGAAGATTTGCTTGACAGTGCATTTTAAGCCTCTATGGGCTAAAAACTGGTAATGTTGTGGTTGTTTCTTTTTTTTTTCGTGTTTGCCTGTTGAAGTTGTGTCTGCTTGAAATTATTGTTAAAGAGTTCCATTTTAATGAAATGTTTAGGTGGGTTAGAAGTTTACTGAGGGAAATAAAATGAACATTTTGATGCAGTGATTGTAACTATTGTGATTCATCAAACCCTAACCCGAGGCAATTTCATTGATGCCTTGATTCCAGCTGTATTATTTAATGATAAGAGGTTGTTCGTATAGCTGTTTTGAGCTAAAACCTCTGATGTTCAGGACGTAACTTGCACTAAAATTTTGATATTATATATCCATATTCAACATTTTAAAGTGGCATTTATGGGATTAAATGTAGACTCTCGTGAAACTAGTTCTATAAATAAACTTTTGGGGGATTTCAAATGATGGATGGGGGGCTTTTGAAATTCAGGGATTTGAAATCTAGGGAAGTTAAGGGATCCATATATTCATCGACAAATTATACAACGACCCCGTAGTATATTAGGTATATCCATTCATTAGTTCTTGTTCTAGTTGGGTTTGAATCAGGCAATGTATTATCCCTTAAAAATTAACAATTGCTGAGTAAAGTGTTCAATATATTTGGTATCACTCATAGTTAAAAGGGATCTATGTTTATGATATTCATTTATGTGAGCTTTTTGGTAGAAATATTCACTGTGTTTGTGTTATGGAGATCGTTGAAAAGTGAATTGGTTTCTTTGATAAGTTTCTATCCCTTCCATTGCATACAGACTGTATTATTACATGTTGGGCCTAAAGTTTTATTGTAAAAGAAAAATATATGAAGTGAAGAAGAGTTTTAAGGTGCGTTACCGAAAAACATTGTAGCAATTCACATCTTAGTAAAAGACGGTTTACCTCTAAAGTTCAATTAGAAATCACCTCCATATGCATATTAAAGCATCATGATTAAAGACTATGAATCATCGTGTCATCTTCTTCTGCATTTAGCGAGGCTCATGTTTTTATTTCAATATCTCGAGATTTAGTTCTTGATTTCAATACGTTTATTTGAATTTCTTCATCTTGTTTTCTTAACTGGCGATTATTTTGATTGGCAGTCCCAAGATTCGGTATTGCGCATGCCCTCTGTTTGGGTCTTGCTCCATGGCTTGCAGCAGAAAAACCCATTCTCGTTGATTCTGGTATGATTAAGCATAAAGATGACGCAACCTCATCCACTGAGTCATAGCTGTTCTATGTAACTTTTGACCTGTAAAAGTAACGAGCAATTTTCATAGTTAGCAAGCACATTCAAAGAAAATAAGTGTAGACAGAAATGTGCCCTTCAGTGATTTCCCTCTGTGGTTAATACATACTGTCAAACAGGTTATCCATACCATCATAGAAATTATCTTCAGATACTTGACTTTTCAATGTCATCTTTGTTCTGTGTTCATAGAAAATAGCATACATTCATTTCAGGTCATGTCACAAACTGCTCCAACGATGCTAAGTGAGCTTGTTGTCTTCTCCAATATTGTGATATGTTAACTCCTCATGATTTTGAACACTTGCAACAATCATTCTGTGTTCTGGATCTCAGTTTAGGAATTGACCATCCACAAAAAACTACAATTTAGAATTATTATATTGCTGTGAGGGAAACTGCACTCTGAAATACTATATTATACCCATTTTGCCGTATATAATGGTATATTTAAGAAGAAATGACACTTTGATACAATGATACACCTAAGATTTTGTGTTCCATACTCCAAATTATGTGTTTCATACATTAATATACCCAAGTTTTAAATTACTTTTCCTCCGTCCTTAACGCACCAAAATTGTTTACCTATTTAATTTTTGGGATAATAACAGTTTAATTCATCCAACTATATCACTTTGGCACCTAACTATTTTCTACTTTTTTTTAATATCTTAACTATCAGTTTGGGACAACTTACCTTTAAAATACTTAAACCAACACTAGTTGAAAAAACCAAAAACGATTAAAAAAAATTATAAGTGTCAAAGATTTGGTTGGATGTGTGGTCCATATCTTTTTTTTCTTTTGGTTTTTTAGTTCTTTTAATCGTTTTTGTTTATTTGCAACTAGGGGTATTTTAGTTGTAGGATGTCCCAAATTGATAATTAGGGCACTTAAAAAGAGAAAAAAATAGTTAGGGTACCAACGTGTCAAAGTGGTAATAACTATACCTTTTACTAGCCTCGCCGGATATGGACTAGTCTTGCCCTACGACTATTTAAAAAATCTTCATAAAAAAACGTTAACCAAATATATCTTTTTCATTTTTTAGTTTTTTTAAATATAAGAGTATTTTAGACATTTAATATTTGACTTTCA